>CAAKHC010010889.1:0-21771 GCA_901007825.1 Macroramphosus scolopax
TTTTTTTTCAACTCCATTGAATTTAACTTGAGGTGCATGGTGAGTTAAATCACTTTAACTGGCCATGTTCCAACTTTCTTCACTGAATCAGCTACTATTTTACTTTCTAGTTCAACTAGTTCAATATACATTTTACTGAATGACATGCGACCACGCCTCACTGTCTGTCTCCGCCCCCCCTTCATTTCTGTACAGTGGCCCACTGTGCATCATCCAGACAGATCATCTCCCATTGGAAGAACTGCACGCGGCATGACTGTCCAGTCTGCCTTCCTCTGAAGAATGCAAGCGACAAGAGAAACCAGCAGCGTGAGTAATGCCACCAGCTTCCCTTCTGTCTTCTTATTCATATATGAATCCATTTCTACATAATATAAGTAGATGCAAATCTTGTAAACAACGATGCAGACTTTGTGTGCTTGTGCATCTCTACCATTGCGGTCATTCTGGAGATAAAATAAAAGCCGTGGAAACTGTTGAAGGATGCTGTTACTCTGCAGTTCATCTCTAGCCCATGTGTTGCATGAAGTGGTGCCACCTGCAGGTTGTATTTCCCTGTGATGGCTCTGTGCTTGCTGGCTGACTCTGAGAGGATTCCTCAAGAAAGGATGGGCCTGTAATGAGACACCGAGGGGAGGGGCTTTGTTGCTCTGCTCTCAGTGGGGGCTGGGCTGAGGGGAGGGGCTTTGTTGCTCTGCTCTCAGTGGGGGCTGGGCCTTCGGACAGAACACTCTCTGATTGGTCAAAGGACCACATGACAGATTTAAATCCCCTACAGAGGCAGCATGCTCCCTGTCAGCAGTCAACACAGCAGGGAGCAAGGCAGGGATAGACTGAGGCCTGATAAGAAGCCTTTTATTTTCAATCTACACATATTTCGATCCACTGTTTATAATTTATGATTCAAACAGATGTATACATGTGACACCAGACGCAGCAATTCCTAGTTATTAAAATATATTAATTGCATGCTTAAATTTTTCCAAGCCACTAATTATTTTCTCCTCTTCTCCCTCTAGCCATGCTAGGTTCCCCGGGGGCTAACTTGCAGAGTGCAATCAGCACAGTGGGGGCTGGCCAGCCAAGTGCCACAGCCATCAACAGTGCTGCCACACACATCGACCCCAGCTCCATGCAGAGGGCATATGCTGCCCTGGGCCTGCCCTATGGGAACCAGTCCCCTTCTCAGGTCCAGGGGCAGAACCAAGGCTCTGCTCAGCAAAACCCCCAGGGGGCCCAGCACCAGCAGCTAAGAAACATGAACCCACTAGGTACGGCAGAGAACGTATTTTGCTTGTGTGCCCAAAGTTGATGAATACAGTGAATACAGTACAGAAATACTATTTTCTTTTAAACCATTGTAAACCAAAAATTCAACCCTAACCAGACATAACCTCTAATAGTCTTTATATCTGTCTTATTTCACCCTAATGAATGTTAATCAGGCACTAATCAGATGAACCAGATGGCAGGAAGCATGGGCGTCCCCTCTTCAGACCAGACTGGCATGCACTCCGACTCCTCTTTGCCCTCCGTACTCAACAAGTGAGCTTTCTCTTTCTGCATCACAGGAGAAGAGCACTTTGAAAACAGGGCAGCAACAATTAGAATCATCCTGGAGATAATCCCTTAACACAAGACTTTGTTGATTGCACATACCATTAGAATTAGATAGAACAATGAGTAAGACATCTTTAATCACTATCTATTGCATATTTAGTTGTTGGGTTCCTCCTTAAATATGTTCAAATGCATCTTGGAGGACACACAGCCCCCAGGGAAATGTTCAAGTTCTGTTTTACATGGAGCCTTGTGTGGAATTGCATAAATCTTTTTATTTCTCTTTCTGTCGTATAGTCAGTTGTTGCCAGACGGGTCAGTAGCAGGAGGCATGGGAAACCTGCCCGCTGCCACCCCTCTTTCTGCTTCGGGGACAAGGAAGGCCTGGCATGAACACGTCACTCAGGACCTGCGCACCCACCTGGTGCACAAACTGTAAGTTGAACAAGGAGATAGATTTCATACACAGAAATACTCATACACAATAGAACCTGGAATGTTACGATTGAGTAATTCTTTGTGCTGTTTTTTCTTCAGAGTACAAGCCATATTCCCCACCCCAGACCCTGCAGCCCTGAAGGACAGGCGAATGGAGAACCTGGTGGCATATGCACGCAAGGTTGAAGGAGACATGTATGAGTCAGCTAACAGCAGGGTAACTCATACAAGTTCTATTTAATTCATCACATCCTTGGTGACCTATTTTTTTATTATAGACATGGATGAGAGTAAGAAACCTCATTCAGTATTCTCTTAAAAATGTCTTATCTGGCTTCTTTTCTATCCACCCTCTGACTAGGATGAGTATTACCACTTCCTGGCAGAGAAGATCTACAAGATCCAGAAGGAACTGGAGGAGAAGAGGCGCTCGCGGCTCCAGAAACAACCTGGCATGGTGGGCACAGCAGGGCCGCTGCAGCCTGGTATGGCTCAATCCAACGCCATGGGCCCAGGACAGGCAGTCCGACCTCCCAGTAAGTAACCAAATCCTTTGGTTGTCATATTTCTGTAACTGTCAGCTTTTAAATGCTTACGGTTTTATTTTGATTCTTCCAGATGGACCTGGGTCTATGCCTAACATGCCAAATCAGATGTTGAACCGTATGCAGGTGCCCCAAGGTATGTGTGCGCCAGCTGAGAGAACAGTAATCTATACAGTTTGTCCTCATTTCGACAACTTACAACTTAAAATGAATAGGAAATGGAGATGGTTAATTTTTCCTGTGCGAAGCTGATCAGTCCTATTTAACTGAACCGATTCCTTCTCTCTGCAAGCCGAGAAGGATAATAGAATGATTATCCCTAATAGAATAAATAGGTATATAATTATGTGTATGTGTGTCTATTCCCACAGGAATCAATCAGTTTAATCCAATGGCAATGCAGAATGCGCAGATGTCTCAGGCACCCCTGGGAGTACGGGCTCCCTCCCCCATGAACCATCCACAGCAGATGAACATGAGCTCCGTCCCAGCGGTGAGGTCTTTCTCTATTATCTCGTTTTTTAAATCCTTTCCTCAATATCTCTGAGCTCCTCAATTTTGTCTCCAGTTACTTACGTACATAGACGAGTAGATACATGGCAGCGTTGGTGTAGTATAGTGTGGTGCTGCTTTTTCCTGCTTTACCAGCTCATCATTTTGACACTTATAAGGAATAAATGGAGTCTGCTGCCTGTGGTGGACACAGGTCATGAACTGAATATCTACTAGTAGCACGGTTGCTAGAGAATTATTTATAATGAACTCATGTCAGAGTTTAAATCCTGACTCTTTGGCTTTATACCCCCTGCTATGTCATGCTTTGATTCAGAGTTGTTTATTTAATAAGTCACACCACAGTGCCATGGTGGTAGTAGTGGTACTTCATTCCATTCAGATAGTTATTTTTTTTGGTTGGCACTCAGTAACAAATACCCACTCCCAGTGATTTATATTGGTTTATTCCCGCTTTCCTTTCCCAGATGGGCATGTCCCCTTCAAGGATGCCTCAGACTCAAGGAATGATGGGTAATCATGCAAATAGCATGGTGGCTCAGTCAGTCAACCAGAGCCAATTCCTGCCACAGGGCCAGTTCCCTGCAGCAGCTGGTGGAACAATGAATGTGAATGTAGGCATGGGTCAGCCTATAACACAAGCCGCTGTCAAACAGGTGAGGAGATGTGTAGGCTAATGTAGATAGTTTGTTTGTGTTCTTTTCTCTGAACAGGACCTCAGAATGGGAGCATGTGGACTGTGTGAATGTTGTGCTTTTTAATGTAACGGTGAATCCCTCTTTGTTCCAGCAGCCACAAAACTCTAACATCCCTCTGAATGCACTGGGCTCCCTTAGCTCCCAGTTGCCCTGTGGCCCTGCAGCCCAGCCCACCTTGGGCAACACCCCTCCACCCAATGCCTCTACCAGCCTGCAGCCTCAGCAGCAGCAACTGCAGCAACACCATGTTAATGCCCAGGCCAAGGTACCATCGCAACCCCCCACCCCCGCCTCCAAGGGTGGGCCCTCCACCCCAACCCACATACCCAGTAGCCTCCCTGGCCCTCCCTCAGCTATGAGCACGCCACCCGACCCTTCCCAACCGCTCACGCCTCAACAGCCCCAGCCCGAACCCCCCAGCCAAATGCAGCAGCCCACCTCAGTGCAGGCACAGCACCCCAGCACCCCGGTGAGACTCCATGGAGTTTATATTGAAGCCTACATGGCTTTGTTATTGCTTATGCCTTTGCTTGGCACAGCAGCTGGGGCGCCTGACTGGTCTCTTTGGACAGATATTATGTATAAGGACTTAAATATTCTAAGTGCTCTGTTACCTTTTTTGGTGTTAATAATGTTTCTTTTTCCTCTCCTTCAGTTGTCCCAGGCAGCAGCCAGTATCGATAACAGAGTGCCCACTCCAGGCTCCGTGGCTGAGCTAAATTCTCAGCAGACCCTGCCTGACATGAGCGGCACTGAAGTCAAAACTGAAGTAAAAGAGGAAGATGAGAACAGCAATTCTGGGAAGAAGCAAGCGGGCATGAAAATGGAGGTATTTACATGATAAGTAACTAAGTGATCTGTAGGTTTTGTTGGGGCAAGACATTGAAAGAACCAGACCAGAAGGCCTTTTCTCTTTGGTCCCTTGGATTCTATATTAAACCACATCCTACACATTTCAGAGTTGTAAAAGTAAACATGACTTGTGGGTTTACATCATCCGCCTCTATTCATATGTATTAAATACCTGGTTGTTTCTTGACTCATCAGCGTCGGACAGTTTTTCAGTCTTGGTTCTGTTCATGTGTAGCAGGATGATGAAACCAAACCCCCGCTGGTGAAGAAGGAGGAGCCAGATGCAGCAGAGCCAAAGCAGGAACCAATGGAAACTGAGGAAAAGAAGCCGGTGATGAAGGCAGAACCCAAAGAAGAGGAGGAAAGTGGAGCCGATGGCAAATCGGCCACCTCGACCACACAGAATCGCAAAAAAAGTGAGAACACGTTATTTCAATATGTTAGGTGTGTAGTGACATTGTGAGCTGTTTTTTCAGCCTTTTCAACTGTGTGTTAACTTTCAAATTTTCGCCAGTAGACACATTTTCTGCAGTGCTATTGATTTGATAGTCGTGAGAATTTACTGTGAGATTGGGCCAAGATACAGCATATTGGTCGGAGTACTTCTGGATTAAAATCCTGTATTTGCAGAAATTGGAGGTTGTACAATAATTACTTTTTGTTGTCTTTCAAGTTTTCAAGCCAGAAGAGCTCAGACAAGCCCTCATGCCAACACTTGAGGCCCTCTACAGGCAAGACCCGGAGTCACTGCCCTTCAGGCAACCTGTAGACCCCATGCTACTGGGCATCCCTGTGAGTGTCCGACACACTTTTATATTACAACACAGAAGATACTCAGAACCCCTGTTGGGCCTTCTTATGAATACCTCTCTCCTGCTTTACAGGACTACTTTGACATAGTGAAGAACCCCGTTGACTTGTCGACCATCAAGCGAAAGCTGGATACGGGTCAGTACCAAGAGCCATGGCAATATGTGGACGATGTGTGGCTCATGTTCAACAACGCCTGGCTGTACAACCGTAAAACATCGCGTGTTTATAAGTACTGCACCAAACTGGCAGAAGTGTTTGAGGCAGAGATTGATCCCGTCATGCAGGTTCTGGGCTACTGTTGCGGCAGGAAGGTGAGTCACTTTTCACGTTTATCTTAACGTGTAACCTCCTTGGATAAGTGACATGGATGGGTAATGTTTCTTTGGTGTTTCCACAGTACGAGTTCTCACCCCAGACACTGTGTTGCTACGGCAAACAGTTGTGTACCATCTCCAGGGATGGCACCTACTACAGCTACCAGAACAGGTAAACCTGCATACTGACTCTGCAAAGGGGTACAGGTAGTTTGAGTTGTTGTAAAGAGTGAGTGCAGCTGCATCCAAGATTTAACTGCACATGCAGCCACTCCACTCAGCTATGAGGCCTTTATTGACATGACCTCTCCTTTACAGTGACTCCAGTGAGAGTCATATTGTGGCTTACTTGCATTATCAAGCACTGAGTTGTCAATCTAGTGTGCCTCACAACAGGCACCAAAGTTCCCCCTGCTGCTCAGAATCTGTTACTGCACCTCTGTATAACTAAAATCGCTCCCATTCAAACATTGCAACTACTCACTAATAGAATGCTCTGAGGCTTTTGATACACCACTGTTTGAATATCATCATTTAGTTTCTGACAACTCTTGATTTAAATCCTGATCAATATATTAGGACTGAAATACATCTTAATTTAACATGAAAGACATCCAGACTTGTATTTCCTTCATCTCTCACTTTGTCTCCCCCGACTCGCCTGCGTCATTCATTCTCCATAATACATGTTGTTTATGTTAAATATGATTGTAGTGAAACTGTGTTTTTGTATTCCAGCATGTAGTTACAGTGTTATGTTGTTGTTCATTCGTTTTGATTGATGGTGATCGTCTTAAGATTAATAACCTAACATTCTCGCATGTTTCCCCCATTTCAGTTTGAATGAGAGTGACTGGATCATAACTATTTTAGTTGTGACTAACCTGTACTGCTGCTTCTGTATGTGTGTGTGTTCTTCCATCTGATCGTGCCCATGATCCGTCCTCGGTTGTTACCCAGTTCTCCATTCACTCTGCATTCTGCCACCTGTGCACCGGTTTGCCTGTGCTACTGCTATGTGTATTGGCTGCAGTTCACTTAAATATGGCCTTATTGCCCAACAGGTATCACTTCTGTGAGAAGTGCTTCAATGAGATCCAGGGCAACAGTGTGACCCTGGGAGATGACCCGGCGCAGTCGCAGACGTAAGTGACAAGGCCCGGGTGGCTGAACACTACCCAGTGGTCGAGATAGTCAGGCTCTTATCTCTCTCTGGATGTCATTATGTGGATAGGAATGAAGTTTCAGTCACCGAATTGAACGTGTTTGTCTATTTACTTCTTTTCGCTGCAGCATGATCTCAAAAGAGCAGTTTGAGAAGAAGAAAAATGACATGTTGGACTCTGAACCGTGAGTACTGTCTGGGCCTCAGCTTCAATGGGACTTCATTTGATGACCGTGACGATTCCTTAATCATTTTCAGGACGTGCACATGAAAACCATGTCTTTTGTTGCAGGTTTATTGAATGTAAAGACTGTGGAAGGAAGATGCATCAGATCTGTGTGCTCCACTATGACGTCATTTGGCCATCAGGGTATGTCTCCCCATGACTGCCATCAGTCCAGCCAGTTATCACAGGACACGTTTCTTTTTGCATGAGTTACTGTTTGTCATTCATACGGTTTGATCTTCTTTCTTTTAGCTTTATCTGTGACAACTGTCTCAAGAAGTCTGGCAAAACAAGAAAGGAGAACAAGTTTTCATCCAAAAGTAAGTTATGCTTGAGAGGTAAACTAGCATATGAACTTTACATGTGATCTTTTCTTTATTTAATCATATACAAGTCCCATTGTTTAATAGTTGCAATCAATGTGTTTGTAAAGGGTTGCAGACTACAAGGTTGGGGACATACATTGAGGACAGAGTGAACAAGTACTTGAAAAGACAGAACCACCCGGAGGCCGGCGAGGTGTCTGTGCGAGTGGTGGCCAGCTCTGACAAATCTGTGGAGGTTAAACCTGGCATGAAGTCTAGGTAAGACTTACAAACGCTGTTGCAGTGCTTTGGGACCTTCGATGAATTTAGAATACTAATTGATATATACATAATGCATCTTCCAACTCGTTTGAACATCACTTCTGGTTCTTGTCATGTAGCTTCTTCCTCATTGCATCCTGAAACCAAATTAGGGATTGAATGTAGGATCATTAACTTTTTCAGTACGTTTTGCTTTTAAATAAAGATCCTCAGCTCGACATAATTAGTAAGTTGTTATTTCATATTAGATATTTGTTTTCTTAGACCGAGAGGCCACTGGGAGACTACAGTCATATGGACAGTTTGAACGTGCAGTCATCGTTATATCAAAAAATATAATCTCCTTGCAAGCAAACAAACAGACTTTTTATGAGAGATCTGACCTTGGAAAGTATAAGTATAATAACATGTCCTGTCTGATATGAAATCTGTTCACTGGACTCGTTCATTTCTGTTTCCACAGGTTTGTGGACTCAGGGGAGATGATGGAAAGTTTCCCTTACAGAACCAAAGCACTTTTTGCATTTGAGGAGATAGACGGCGTGGATGTCTGTTTCTTCGGCATGCATGTCCAGGAGTACGGCTCAGAATGCCCCTTCCCAAATACCAGGTGAGCAAGGCAAACATGAAATAGTTCGGATTACGGTCGGGATGATTTGCTGTTTTGTCGGCCCGGTCTGGTGGATCTGCTCAAACCAGTTTGATTTTAAGCAACCTGGCTGAACCCACATATGACGTCAAGACACAGTTTGGGTTTCTGTATATCTGTCAGGTGTTCGGCCTAATACCAAACTAGCGTTGACATTTTTACCGCCCCTCCTTGTGATCATTTCATTGTGCATATTTCTCTGTGATCTTCAATCCTCAACATTCTCAATCTTTGTCTTTCAGACGGGTTTACATATCATACCTCGACAGTATTCACTTCTTCAAACCACGTTTGCTGAGGACTGCAGTGTACCATGAGATCTTAATAGGCTACCTGGAGTATGTGAAAAAACTTGGGTGGGTAACTTTAAAATGTTACGGTGTTTTTACATGATGTTATTTAATACTGCATGTATGGCTATAATGATAAGTGGTGATATCTTGTCTTGCTCAGGTATGTGATGGGTCACATCTGGGCTTGCCCACCAAGTGAAGGAGATGACTACATTTTCCATTGCCACCCTCCTGACCAGAAGATCCCGAAGCCCAAGAGGCTCCAAGAGTGGTACAGGAAGATGCAGGACAAGGCTTTTGCTGAGAGGATCATCCACGATTATAAGGTCAGAAAATAACACAGCATCATGTCTTTGTGGCTACAGAGGGATGTTGCGCCTGCCATGTAGAGTATCTGATATCCGTCTATCAAGTAGCTATGTTACTATCTTGCCTAATGGAAAACTTGTACGCCTGTTCAGGACATTTTCAAGCAAGCAACAGAAGACCGACTGACCAGTGCAAACGAGCTGCCGTACTTTGAGGGGGACTTTTGGCCTAATGTACTGGAGGAGAGCATCAAGGAGTTGGACCAGGAAGAGGAGGAGAGGAAGAAGGAGGAAAACACAGCCTCCTCTGAGACGACAGAGGTGAGTTTTATTGACGGGCGGATTGAGCATTTTAAAATGGGTTTCATAAAAGGAGCATTTTATGCCAAAACCAACAGACTGGTGCGAAAGCCTCTGTCTCACCCTCGATTTTATCATCCTCAAGTCCTCATTATATGAAAGCTTTCAGCAGCCACTCAGGCGTTGTGTTACCACTCCGTTTAATTGCATAATCTCATCTCTAAATGTTCATGTTCATCTATTTCAAGGGAGCCCAGGCGGACTGCAAGAATGCCAAAAAGAAGAATAATAAGAAAACCAACAAAAACAAGAGCAGCATCA
Source organism: Macroramphosus scolopax (assembly GCA_901007825.1). Taxonomy (NCBI): domain Eukaryota; kingdom Metazoa; phylum Chordata; class Actinopteri; order Syngnathiformes; family Centriscidae; genus Macroramphosus; species Macroramphosus scolopax. The sequence goes on from CAAKHC010010889.1 coordinate 9,583, forward strand.
GCCGAGCCAATAAGAAGAAGCCTGGGATGCCGAATGTAGCCAATGATCTGTCCCAGAAGCTGTACGCCACAATGGAGAAGCATAAGGAGGTGACCGACCGTACCAACTCAAAACTCATTTTGCCAGTCCCTTCCTCATAATGACACATTTCCTTTCATAAAACATACCCAGCTAGCTTCACATAGATGATAAACTGTATTGAACAAGACAATATTCTTTCTGTTAATAGCAAATGTAGGTACATGAGTATGCAAGCCCATAACCTTTGCTAGTAAAGGAGCAGAAGTGAACATATTAAGGTTTATTTCAAGGGGGCAAGAAAGATCCTTCTGCTTAAGAGTGGGGATTTTTTAGACTGTTTTTAAAACTAACAGATAATGTCTCTCCTTATTTCTGCCACTAGGTGTTTTTTGTTATCCATCTTCATTCCGGGCCAGTCATAAACACCCTGCCACCCATCATGGACCCCGACCCTCTGTTGACATGTGACCTGATGGATGGCCGTGATGCCTTCTTGACTCTGGCCAGGGACAAGCACTGGGAGTTCAGCTCGTTGAGAAGATGCAAATGGAGCACAATGTGCATGTTGGTGGAACTGCACAACCAGGGTCAGGACCGATTTGTGTACACCTGCAATGAGTGCAAGCACCATGTGGAAACTCGCTGGCACTGCACGGTTTGTGAGGTAGGGAACTGTGGTACTTTGCAGATACATTTTCAAATCTTCGTATATATCATTTTTAAATTATAACCTTAATTTGATCTACTTTACCTGTCTTCAGGACTACGACCTATGCATTAACTGCTACAACGCTAAGGGCCATGAACACCAGATGGTGAAGTGGGGCTTGGGTATAGACGATGACAGCAACGGCCAGGGTGGAGAGGCCTCCAAGAGCCCCCAGGAGAGCCGACGTCTCAGCATCCAGCGCTGCATTCAGTCCTTGGTCCATGCCTGTCAGTGTCGCAATGCCAACTGCTCTCTGCCGTCATGTCAGAAGATGAAGAGGGTGGTTCAACACACCAAGGGCTGCAAACGCAAGACTAATGGTGGCTGCCCTGTGTGCAAGCAGCTCATTGCTCTCTGTTGTTATCATGCCAAACACTGTCAGGAGAACAAGTGTCCTGTTCCTTTCTGTCTCAACATCAAGCACAAGCTTCGTCAGCAGCAGCTGCAGCACAGGCTCCAGCAGGCTCAAATGATGCGCCGCAGAATGGCCACCATGGCTGGAAGGGGTATGCCCATGCCATCTCCACCTACCTCATCTGCCCCTGACACTCCCAACTCTTTGCAGCAGCCTAATACCCCCCAGACTCCCCAGCCCATGCCCAATCAGCCCCAACAGCAGCAGCCACCCAACACTGCCAATATTGCCCAAGTCTTCCCCAACAACAGCCGCAGCAGCCAGCCCCCAACACCAATCCCACAGGGCAAACCAGGGCCTCAGTCATCCCCTCTCCATCAGCAGCAGTCACCTCTGCCTAACTTGCCACACCAACAGCAGCCTCAACCTCAGCTGCCACAGCAACAGCAACAGCAGCCTCTGTTGGCAGCCCTGAAGGTGGCCAGACAGATTGAGATGGTAGCCAAGACAAGGCAACAGCAACAACAACAGCAGCAGCAGCAACAGCAGCAGCAGCAGCAGAGTTATGCCTTAAATGGGATGCCCATGAACCACCCACGCATGATGGGGCCCATGCAGGGCCAGATGCAGATGATGCAGGGTCCCCGGGGTCCCCAGGTGATGCAGGCTATGCAGCAGGGCCAGTGGGGTCCAGGAATGCAGAATCCCATGCAAAATCCCCAGAGTCATCAGTCGCAGGTCCCTCCTCAACAAGGCCAGATGGCTCCTCAGCAGGCTCAGGGAACCACCATGTCCCCGCAGGGCCAGCTCATGCAGAGACCCATGATGCCCCAGCAACAGGGTCTCCAAATGCCTGGGGTCATGCCCCCCCAAGGGCCCTCGCAGCAGGGCATGACACCACAGCAGCAAAACATGCCCCGGGGGATGACCGGTAACATTGCTCCGAGTGCTCTACAAGAGCTACTGCGCACCCTCAAATCTCCCAGCTCCCCGCAGCAGCAACAACAGGTCCTCAACATTCTCAAGTCTAACCCCCACCTTATGGCTGCCTTCATTAAACAGAGAACAGCCAAGTACCAAGCCAACCAACCCCAGCAGCAGCAGTCCCAGCAGAACCCTCAGGCTATGCTGGGGTCTCAGGCAGGAATGCAGGCCATGGCAGCAATGGCAAATCAGCTGCAGAGGCCAGGGATGCCACCTCAGCAGCAGCCCCCGCAGCAGGCAGTTCCCCAGGGTATGGCACCTATGGGCCCTCAAGGCCAGATGATGAATGCCGCTCAAAACGGCAATCCCCAGCTGTATCGCAGACAGCAGCTGCTCAGGATGCAGCAGATGCAGCAGCAGCAGGCGCAGCAGCAGGCTCAGCAGCAGGCTCAGCAGCAGCAGGTGCAGCAGCAGCAGGGAGGTATGCCTCAGGGCCACGGTCAGTTTCCCCAACAGCAGCCAGGGCCAGCCAGCTACTCCCAGCTCCGCATGCAGCATCAAATGGCTATGCAAGGAAGTGGGGCGCCGATTGGCCAGCTCCCTCCAAATCCCCAAATGGGCCAAGCTACCATGGGCATGGATGCATCCCAAAACCTCCTTCAACAGCGCATGCTTCATCAACAGCAGCAGCAGATGTTGAAGCAGCAGATGGGCTCTCCGGCACAGGCTAACTCGATGAGTCCGCAACCCCACATGCTCCAAGGCCAAGTGCAGGGAGGAGCTCATTTACCTGGCCAGACAATGGGAAACACCCTGGGAAACCAAGTACGCTCCCCAGCCCCAGTGCAATCGCCTCGTCCGCCTTCGCAGCAGCAACCGCATTCCAGCCCCTCCCCACGGATGCAGCCACAGCCCTCCCCCCAGCATGGTGCCCTCCACTCCCCTCACCCCGGCCTTGCAGGACCTATGTCAGGCCCAATGGAGCAGGGGCGCATGGGAACACCGGAGCAGAGTGCCATGCTCCCGCAGCTTAACACACCAAACCGTGCGGGGTTGAGTAATGACATGGGCATGGTGGGTGACACGACGGGGGACACGCTGGAGAAATTTGTTGAAGGATTGTAGCATTTCGTGACGGAAGAAAGGCCTTGTTCTGTTTTCAGCAGAGACATTTTTGTACTTGCTGATGTACAAAGCAAAACGAACTAAAAAACAATTGAGTCATCTGAGGCCTACAGACTGTGAACGTTCCCTTAACTAAGGGACTCCTTTTTATTCCAACACACAGAGTGATTTAATAATTGCTGTTGAAAACATGACAGCAGACACAAAGAATATATTTTTGGTTCAGACCAGTCATGCAAGAATTTGCACTGGTCTTTGTGTTGTTTAAAATTTGCTTTTCATTTGTTATGCTTTGTTATGACTTTTTTAACAAAACTTCTCAAAACAAAAAATATTTCATTTTTCCTTTTAATTTTTTTTTTTTATTTTGTATCTTTGCAAATTAATATTGTATTTGTGTTGAGCAGACTGTAAAATTATTTGTCCAGGAAATGTTTTGCCAGGTTTCACCTCTTGCTCAGTTCCTCTCTTCCTGGCTAATTTATTCTAATATGCCATTTTTCAAAAGGACTGCCTTTGGGAAAGCCTTAAATTTCCTTCCTGTTTGCAGAGTGTATGGGAGATTAACGTATTTGTATAGATCTCGGAACTATTGCACACACCCAAACACAACAGGCAGGTGTCAGAGAAGCCTGCACTGAATCTTATTCACGTTCACAGGTGTTCTTTTTACTGGCCTCGGCCCAGTATTTGTCTTGCAGATGTTCAAATAATTGCTTTGTCTCTCCTCCAGTCTAAAGAAATTCTCTTCAAGTCCTGTACCTCTTTTGCCTGTGGTGGGAAATGAACTTGTTTAACTGCTGATTTGTGTTCAGAGAGTTTTCTGCATCATTTTCTCTCTTGCATCAAACTTGAATTGATGATGAACTGTTCTCTAATGTAAATCACGCAGCTAGACGGCACTGTAAATATGCAGAAAATAAGAATGGAATCACTGTACAAACTGGTTCAAAATGGCTCATTTCGTACTTATATACCATATTGTTAAATAAACCTGTGTGCCACAGACTCTGCTTCCAATTTTTCTATTTGGATATGACTGTCATTGGTAACCACTAGAGGTTACAGTTCTGTTTGTTTGTCTATCTTTCCTTCAGCAGGATTGAATAAAAAACGACCTGGTCGGTTTTCATGGAACTTTCTCAGGGGGCTGGAGCATGGGCCAAGGAACAACCCGTTATATTCTGGGGCAAATCTGGACAGCTTCATACATGTCTAAGGAAATATATCGATCTAGGCACGGCTGTCCATCACAGTTTCATATGTCCTCAATTTTGTCAGACCAAGAACCAATCTAAAAGGGCTTCAGATCAATTGTTGATTAATTAAGAGGTGGACTTAGCAACTGTACTCCATTGTTCCAAGGAAACTATACTTTCACTCAGGTTAAAGACTTATCTCATAATATCATTTGTAAAGTTGGATTCCTCAAATGTATTCAAGTCGACAAATTGAGTAGCTTCGTGTTTATTTCCTCTCTGAGAGGGTTTGTCAACTGCTGCTTCCTTCGAAGGCTGCTGAGGATTTTGGGCCCATGTGGGTGATTGACTGCTCTCCTCCCATGATGGACCAAATTTAGAGAAGTCAAGTACATCATACGATTCAGCAACCAACAGACTTCTAGGATGAAGACTTGCGTTGCCTGTTCGATGGCTTTCTGTATCATGTCTCCTGCAAGTTTGGAGAGCAGTTGGAAAGCTTCGGCATCATCTGAAGACCAGTGTGAACACTTTAAAAGACAGCTTTCCCAGAGACTGTTGGGTGAAGGGTGTTTGTTGGATGTTTTTTGATTGGGGAGTTGAGCCCCTTTTGGTCTACTAATTCAGTACAGTTAGCTTGTAACATTTGACATAGTAAAAGCCAGTTGAGATTAAGATTGACCTTAAAGAAAAAGGAATAATTTTATTTCCACATTTGTAAACGTTTGTTCAGAACTTTACATGAAACTTCACAAAATGTGATTTCTGTTATGGGATAACACGTTGTGACAAATGCAAGTAAGCAGAAATCACATTTCCTCAATTTTAAATGTAACTTCATGGGATAAAGGATAGGTAATCAACTTGCTAACTCAAATTCTTTAGTATCGGTATTTTAATTATTTCTACTCAATTACTGCACACAAGTGTCATAGATTAATCCAACGGCTGCAATTAAATTTTCTATTGAATTAATAATTGTTCTAGCTGAAGTCAGCATTATCATATTTTATGTTTTGGATGACCACCCGTTTGACCTTGAACGCAACGTAAAAATCGAAATTATTCCTTGTCTAATAATAAAAAGGCTACTAAATAAGCAGACGTGGGATGCATTAGTGGAGGTAATGTTGCAAGTGTTTTCAATATCAACCAAAATAAACTGTATTTAAATACTCGTCATTTAATTGCAGTTGGTTGTGTAATTTCCAATTCTCTGCAGGCAGTGTGACCGACGCCCTGCATACGTCATTAACGTGCAGTAGCGGGGTCCTCCTAGCTGCAGCGTCGTTCAGCGTGTGTCCTCCGGTCAGTCGACCTGAGCTTCTTACCCTCTGACAAGGCTTCCATCATGTCCCGCTGCCTCGCGCTGGCTCGTTTAGCTGTCGGTTTCTCCGCGAGAGCCACTTCACGGTTACCGTCATGCGCACGAGGGCTAAGCGGTGGAGTTGCCTCGCGCTCCTTCACCAGAGGTAAGCCGCCTGTGGGTTAGCTTAGCCGGCTAGTTGACAGCCAGAAGACCACAACATCTGTCCCACATATTCCAACTCTATGCCTTTACTGTGAATATACATGGTTGACAGCCGAGTTATCGATCAATCTAATTAGAGTGCATTGACTGATCTGCTGTCATCTTCCATTTTCAATATTGAAATGCTAGAAAAAACAGTGGATACAAATTTACAAATGTATTCTACTTAAGTCTAAAAATATCCCCTATTATCAATGGGAGTAGGTCATTCATTTACATTGAAAATAAGTTAATAATAAGTTTCGAATTTGTGCTACCAACTGCCAGTCAAATATAATTTGATAAAAACAAACACAAACTGCTTTTATTTTGGTAGAGAAAACACATAAACATGTCAGCGTTTAACTCTTCTGCATTGGATGTGCAAGTTGGAAGGTGTAGAAATCATGTACCTGCCTGAGTCTTCCTCAAGCTAATCATATATTTACTGAACAGCTGCTTTTCAAGGTAACTAACTGTAAAAAGAGTTGATTCACTAAAAGATGTCGTTTCTATTCATACTCCGAACCCTTTTATTCCAGAGTTGACCTCAGCAATTCTTATTTCTTGAGAATGTGTGGTCACAGTGAGTAAATTGTGGGTTAGGCAACTAAAAGTGCACTTCCTTGTAAGACAGTTTCTTTATGGGGCTCTACCTGTCATCAGGCTTGCAGGTCGGACAGCAGCAGAGGCGGAGTAGCCAGCTCAGAGTGTTGAGCTCTCATCAGTCCTGCCTCGGCATCAGTCCGAAGTCAAACTACAGCACCAAGGAAGCTGAGAAGGAGCCTGAGAAGGAGGCTGAGAAAGAGCCTGAGAAGGAGGTTGAGAAAGAGCCTGAGGAGGAGCCTCTGCACACAATCATCAAAGACACAGAGTCCGTACAAGGTACTGGAACAACTGCTCACAATATTGAATACTATGTCTGTTAGCTGATCATTTGTTGTTAGATTTGGATGATTTGCTTATTGTCATACTCCTGATCTATCCAGGTAGCTTCTCCAAACATGAATTTCAGGCCGAGACAAAAAAGCTGCTGGACATCGTGGCCCGATCTCTGTACTCAGAGAAAGAGGTAAAACAGAAGAAGGCGAAAGCATCGACTTTTAAAATCGGCTTTAACTGCTCTTCCCCCGGCCCCCTGGAATGACCGCCTCTTCCTCATCTCACCAGGTGTTCATCAGGGAGCTGATCTCCAACGGCAGCGACGCTCTGGAAAAACTGCGCCACAAACTGATAACAGCAGGTGGTGAAACAGCTCCTATGGAGATCCACCTGCAGACGGACTCGGCCAACGGCACCTTCACCATCCAGGTACATCACATGTCTGCAGAGAGTGTGCAGCACTTCCGATCCGATAGTTGCTCCCGCTGTTGCTCTTTTAATGAGGAACAAGGCAAATGTCTTGGTAACACAATGGACACGCTAAGAACCAGGTTATGAGAAGTCCCAGCGTGCAGTCCAATAATCCTAGCGTGACCCAGAAGTAGCTCAGTGGCAGCCATAATGGGAGCTGTTTGAATTCTCTAAATGCTCAGGAAAGAAGCTTTAATGCTTTTATTTATATCCTTAACACTGCAAACACTGGACCGTCTCACAGTTCCTTGCAGCAGCAACATTTAAAAGTGAGTTGCCTCTGTCCTGTAAAGTTTTTAACTAAAACTGCTCAATCGTACCCAGCTATTTCCTTCAGGGACATTCCTACATGCATGGAAGTCTTTCAATTACTGGAAACAGTCTTTCTAATCATTTAAGATAGATGAGTTAAGGACAAGATGTCAGGATGGACTAGCTGAAGGTTAGAAGTTCCTGAAGGGAAAATTGCATCTGATTCTTCACCTGTTTTAAGCTGAGATGCCCCCTGGTGGATGAACATGATACAACAAGCTGGTATTACTTTTTGAGTGACTGTCATTCTCTGTACTTTACAGGACACAGGAGTGGGGATGAACCAACAGGATCTGGTTGATAACCTGGGCACTATCGCACGCTCTGGTTCAAAGGTAACTGCTGTTGAATTTGTGCATTCTGGCTTTTCTTTTAATGGTTTTATTTGATAATGTCTATCCTGCATGAGGGATCAGCGTCATCTGTACGTTGAGTAAACAGCCTAAATGTTTGAATACATGTAGCAGTATTTATACTACCTATAGAATCAGTTGAGATACGATCACACCTGTATGTATGATCTATCCTGCTGATCATGAAGTAGTCATCCTAATTGCCTTTTCTGCTCCCTACAGGCCTTTTTGGATGCTCTGCAGAACCAGGCAGAGGCCAGCAGCTCCATAATTGGTCAATTCGGCGTGGGATTCTACTCGGCGTTCATGGTGGCCGACCGCGTGGACGTCTACTCCAAGTGTGCTGAGCCCGATGCACCTGGATACAAGTGGTCCTCAGACGGGTGAGAAGGACGGAGGGACACGAGGAAGTTTATCAATCGAAGTTCTAGTTCAACATCAAGAGACGGAAAGACAATTATACACAGTATATATAGATTTGTTAAGTGGCTGTAATAAAATGTGTTTTTATTTAGCTCTGGAGTGTTTGAGATCGCTGAGGCCAGCGGCGTTCAACAGGGGACAAAGATCGTGCTGCACCTCAAGGATGACTGCAAGGAGTTCTCTGCAGAGGACAGAGTTAAAGGTACAACAATACAGCCACTTCGGGTAGTTTAAAGGGCTCTGCTTTCCAAAAGCTGCTCATCAGTCCATCACTCCACACGACAATAAGCCTCCCTGTCTGTTTCAGATGTGGTAACGAAGTACAGCAACTTTGTCAGCTTCCCTATTTTCCTGAATGGACGAAGGCTCAACACTCTGCAGGTGAGCAGCTCAGGTTCTGTTGATGTACTAAGACACTGATTACACAACCAGATGGTGCTGACGGAGACCATTTCATCTAAACACATTATGGAACACATCTAAGGATCAGCTTAGCTTCTGAATCAGCTAGTTGCTGATTGTATCCCTGTTTTTGACTCTTAATCGTAGAGTTGTTCATAAGCAAACATTGTTTAACAAGCATATAATAACAGTGTTTAGATGTGTACATGTGAGATGTTGTTTCAGGTAATAGTTTGACCTCTGTCTCATCAGGCCTTGTGGATGATGGAGCCTAAAGAGATCAGTGACTGGCAGCACGAGGAGTTCTACCGATACATCGCCCAGGCCTACGACAAGCCTCGCTACACTCTGCACTACCGCGCAGACGCCCCGCTCAACATCCGAAGCATTTTCTACGTCCCTGAGACGGTGAGGAGTTCGGGATTGTTTTCCTCTGCTTGTGTTTTGTAAACGCAGCCTCATTCAGGAGTTGAGTGAATGAAGTTTCCTTAATATGACTTCATCCGTCAACAGAAGCCGTCCATGTTTGATGTGAGCAGGGAGATGGGCTCCAGTGTGGCTCTCTACAGCAGGAAAGTTCTGATCCAGACCAAAGCCACTGACATCCTGCCCAAGTGGCTACGCTTCCTCCGAGGTGTGGATCCTCCGCAGCGCCTCCACCTACTCCTGGTGGCGCTGCTCGTTAACGTTGCAGAAATATATATTTTTCTTTATGATTTGATAGATGAAAGGAATTTTTTTTTTGTTCTGACCTGAACATTGTGTATTTGCAGGTGTGGTGGACAGTGAGGACATCCCGCTGAACCTGAGTAGAGAGCTGCTGCAGGAGAGCGCCCTCATCAGGTACAACACCGGAGTTACAGATCAGTTCATTCTTTGTTTTCACGGTATTACTATTTATAATCGAAATCTCTGTTTAGGAATGTTTCTTGTTTATATCCTTTATTTGCTCCTTCAGGAAGCTTCGTGATGTTCTCCAGCTGAGGGTGATCCGCTTCCTCCTGGACCAGAGCAAGAAGGAGCCAGAGAAGTACAGCAAGTTCTTTGAGGACTACAGCCTGTTCATGAGGGAGGGCATCGTCACCACACAGGAACAGGACGTCAAGGTGACCTTTCATTGGGAAACTGCATCTTTCTAATTGTTTCTAAAAAATATACGGCCAGTGTGACACAAGCGTGGCAGATGTTCAGACCTTCCAGAAGTATTGTGCCTGTTCACGTTTTGTAACAGCGACCGTCACCCTCTGTGCCGTCTCTGTGCAGGAGGATATTGCGAAGCTGCTCAGGTTTGAGTCATCAGCTCTGCCAGTGGGCCAGCAGACCAATCTCATGGAGTACAGCTCCCGCATGAAGGCTGGCACACGCAACATCTACTACCTGTGTGCTCCCAACCGCCACCTCGCAGAACACTCCCCCTACTTCGAGGCCATGAAACAGAAAGACATGGAGGTGAGAGGTGGTGATAAATCAGTAGGATGGAGCTCTGCAAGAAATCATCTCTAAATATAAAACCTCAGTGATATGTAAATGTATTTAGCTGTTACCTTGATTTCTATACTCTTGTACAAAGACACAAATCTGGTTATAACAAACAAGCTAGTCAAATGTCCGTCCAGCCAAACACTGAGCGTACGTGCTCTGTATCACTACAGGCTCAGATAATCCAATTAACAAAACGTCTTATTCAAGAAACACTAAAGTAGCTGTGAGGTTGTGACGTCTCTTTCTCGGATGTGCAGGTGCTGTTCTGCTACGAGCAGTTCGATGAGTTGACCCTGCTCCACCTCAGGGAGTTTGAGAAGAAGAAGCTGATCTCAGTGGAGACGGACATCGTGGTGGATCACTACAAGGAGGAGAAGTTTGAAGACAGCAAACCCGGTCTGCCTCCGTCTTACTTCTCCTGATGTGTGTTGCAACGTGTGCGATCCTGACTCCTGATGATTGTCTTTCCTCCTCTGCAGCCGCGGAGCGTCTGACACAGGAGCAGGCTGACGACCTGATAGCCTGGATGAAGAATGCTCTGGGCAGCCGAGTAAACAACATCAAGGTAAAGAGTAGAAACTGGATTTGATGGAAGTGGTGTCTGCCTGCTAATTAACTGCGGTCAAAGCACAAATCCTGAACTTCAAAATAGGTCACGAGTCCTGTAATTAAATCCGCTGTCATAGTATATATTTATCACAGACACACTTTGCATAACAAATCTTCCTCCTTCACCCCAGCTGACTCCTCGGCTTGACACCCACCCAGCTATGATCACTGTGCTTGAAATGGGGGCTGCACGCCACTTCCTGCGCACCCAGCAGCTGGCCCGCAGCGCCGAGGAGAGAGCCCAGATCCTGCAGCCCACACTGGAGATCAACGCAGGGTAAGGGAGGACTGTGTGCGATTGTGCGAGGGGGAGAATTAAAGTGACATTGTCTTAAATAATGTCCCTTTTCCATCCTCCGCAAGACACGATCTGATCAAGAAGATGCAGGCGCTGAAGGACACCGACTCTGAGCTGGCCGGACTGCTGCTGGAACAGGTACTGTGGGCCACAGCTGGATGTGGAGAACATCACATTGATCAGTTCACCGCTGAAAGATCTCATGTAGGAACAGACGTTTGTTTCGTCTCTCAATACTTTCAGCCAACTTGGTCCGACTTAAGATCAGGAAAAAGGGAAAATACATAATTTAACTTTAAAAATCTGAAGCTGACTGAACTGTTTGGGTCCGGCCAGCCTTCTGAACACTGATCCAGTTTACTGTCATCGCAGCAAAACTTATGAAGAGAGCATGTAGGACATATTTTAATTCTGGCTTATAAAACAACCTTTTTATTGTCTTCCTGACTAATATTTCCGCACTATAACAGCGTCTTCAAAGTACTTGGACTATTGACTTGAGGCCTTTATGTGCAGCTTTAATGAGTTACCTCTCTGGACCTGTATTCTTCCAGATTTATGACAACGCCATGATCACAGCCGGCCTGAACGACGATCCCCGGCCGATGATTTCCCGCCTCAACGACCTGCTGACCAGAGCTCTGGACAAGCACTGACAGCTACGTGCAGACACAAACAGTTGTAGCTTTGGTGGCAGTTGGCTGCAGACTGAAGCCTTTTTAGCAGCTGACGGGGCCCAATAAAGCCGGAGAACTGCAGGTTCTGAAGAGAGCTACTGGCAGTTGCTCATCTGAAGCCATTAAACCACATCTGTTTCCCCTCTGAAGTACTTTCCCGCCGACAGACAACCAAAACGGAGTGAAGATGAAAAGCTCGCCGCTTGTAGAGCTTCTCCATGAACGCTTTCATGTCCTCGTGCTTTGTTAAGAATATTTAGAAGACTATGAGCCATAAACACTCGTCATCTCCGTTTGACTTTCTGACTCCAGTTAGGGGTGGACGATATGTATCAATGTATATTCAATATCAGAGTAACGGTTCATGTCACTGGTCGGTGTTTGTTCTTTAAAGTCAATCAAGAGATGGTTTAAAAATAACCACATTTGTCTTATTT
>CAAKHC010010892.1:0-11057 GCA_901007825.1 Macroramphosus scolopax
GAGACTCATGCTGACGAGGTGAACAATGACCAGCTCTTGATCCGGACTCTGAGGGATGATAAGGAAGCTCTGCAGCCTGCAGCCAACCAGACAGACGCCCTCAAGAAGGAGGCGTCTCTCCTTAAAGAGGTGGAGGAGCTGAAAGCAGCACATGCATCAGCCAGATCCTCTTTCCAGAGCTTCAGGCTGACAAAGAGGTTCGTGATAAGCTGTCAGAAGATGTTAGCAGTAAGGAGATGGAGTCTCCTTCCAGCTGTGGAACTCCATGAGGAAGTCCAAGTGCCCGAGTGCCCAAGTGCCCTTCCTAAAGACGTTGCCACTTTCTGGGCTTGAGGAAACCAGGAAAGTGGAACAGAAAGAAAGAGTCAAGTGAAACACAAACGTGTTCCTCTGAGTCCATCATCTTTGTTTGTGTGAAGCTCGAACAACAACGTGAAATCAAAATGATAAAACATGTTCTGGATTGTGAGAACCTTATTTCTAATGATATAATGTGAAGTACGGGGCCGGTCCTTCTTGTAGAGGACAATGAAGGGTTTCATGCATCTCTAATGACGCCGGCTGCTCTCGATCTGGAGTGAAAACGATTCTGTAGACTTTCTGGCGAACGTGTGTGGAAGTTAAACAGCCTTCTGTAATGTATCAAAACACAAGAGACAGGAGAGACTTCTGGCACAAAGTGTGTTCATAATGAACAATGGAACATGGAAAAGCAAACGCTAAAGCGCTCTGGCTGCGCTTGTGTTGGACGGGGACGTCTGCGATCGATGGCGGCCGACTGTGATTGATGCCGACATTATAGCCGGCTGCGGGTGAATCATCTCCATTACCTTCTCAACAAGGAGGCTTTGTTAATTCTTTGAACTCTGCTCACGTTCGTTGGACATCTTATCCTAGTATTTTGTTGTAAATTAGACACTGAAACACTTTGATCATCTCTGTCTCTTGACACTTCATCATATACCTTTTTTATATATATCTTGTATTTAATTATACTGTATTAATGTGTGGGCGGCCACTTGGGGATCAGTTGGGGTCGGTGCCTTGCTCAAGAGAGGGAAAAGAAATGTTCAGGTGATCAAACTGGCAAACTTTTTGGTACTGAGCCCACTTCTCTAACGTTGAGACCAGAGGTCTTCAACAGGGGGTCCGTGACCACTAGGGGGTCCGCGGAGGAACTGCAGAGGGTCACACAATCTTTGGTTGATTAGACAATTTTTTTTTTTTCAACCGATTTATTTTCCACAAATTTAAATGTCTTTAAATACACATTAACATAAATCTGTGAATTATTTGAATAGCTCAGTGTTCTATGCCAGATGTATGTTTATAAATGGCTCGGCCCCCCTGTAACCTTTCACATGTTTAAAATAAAAACATGAATATATGAACCTGTGTATCATTTCAATAGCTCAGTATTGAAGCCACATTAACAAGGTAGCTGTGTGTATACATGGCAGAACATATACTACAATATATATAGAAGGGGGTCCCTGCTCCGTCCCTCCATCAGTTGGGGGTCCGGGGCCTGGTCTGGACCAGAGCTGCCACAATGTTCACTGGACGTCCAAAGTTCCAACCGGTCTGCTGGATGAAACCTGCAGCTTTCAGCCACTTGGCTGCTCCTTCAACTTCCTCATAAATTTGTATTATTTACATTGTTCATTCAATATGTTTCCCAAAATGCAGTCATATCCTATGAATATAGTAATATATGTATTTAAATTGCTCTGATAGTCCAACCCTGCTATATTATTAGTATTTTTTAAGCTTGAGGCTGCAAAGACACATAAAGATAAGCTGACTGTTACTGTAGATTATCCTTCACTCATGCACTCAACACCTATCAGACACTAAACCATTGCAAGTATCACGGTGACGAAGGAGGATCCAGCTCATCTGGATCCATGTGGTCCGTCACTGTCTCCACCGTCAGCCCATGGCCTGATGACTAAGTGCTTTTGGGCATTGTAGATCAGTTCCGCTTTCTTCTTTATGTTCATAACGAATGGAGCATCCTTCCCCCGCTGGGAGCCTTTTAAGTGATCAGCTGCATTTATTTCCCCAAATGCTATTATATCTTGGTGCAAAGCCGAGGACATCTGCTGAAGCTGATTACCAAACCAGACCTTCTTCTTCATGCGTTCCTGTTTTGTTCCCCCGTGCGGACCTTTGGGTTTGTTTTGTTTTTTTACGCGCGGTGAAAGGAGCTATTCAGGCAGAGGATGCACATGATAGAACACAGATGGTGGCGTGTCAGCATCACGATGATGTCAGGTTGTAGAGTGCAGACAAGTGTTAAGTGAGGTATACTCTCTATATCGGATCATGTAAAATAAAATGCTGTAGTTCATCCTCTGGAAGAGAGCAGAAGTCACTCTTAATAAGAGGCTGATCTGGGAGCTGGAAGAGAGCCAGCTGCTGATGAAGCGTTTGATGCTGTCGCCATGGCGATGCTTAATGAGCATACAAGATAGTGAAAAGAGGTTAAAATATTATTTTTGGATTGGAAACATACATGTGGTCTTCTTGGAATCAACGGCCCCCGAAACTGCATCCAACCTCCAGCCATATTTACACAAGACAGCTTGTACATCTGGTAAGAGGCTGCGACGCCTCCGCAGTACGTAAACAACAACCCCGGCTCACATTTCTTGTGTATACACAAGCTCTCAACAGTTCAACATCTAAAGTCTGACGCGTAACGTCGACGGGTCTCTCTTGTGATTCGAAGAGATGATTACCTCGTGAAAATCTATAATCATCTTGGATGAGGTCGGTACACCAGCAGCGATCCACTTTGGCTCGCTGCTGAGCGTTAAAACAAACTCATTCTCCTCCAGCGGACCGAAGCGAAGCTCCTCAGATCCTTCGGACGCTTTCCGAAGGCTCACTGGCTGGTTAATCCTGCTGTGATTGGTTAATCTGTCTTCTGCTGACAGGAGGCAGGCAGGTGTGAGGAGACAGATTTTAAACACGGTGATGTTTTCTCTTCCCTCCTTTCTGTGATGTATCCAAACCCTGCAGGGGAACCGTGTGCTCACATGAGGCTCAGCTGAATGTTGGTGTTTACTTTGCAGATTTAAAGTCATCTTTTCTGCACAATGTGAACCATTCGAGTCTGGTTGTGAGAAGACGGCGGTTTTGGATCATGTTTTATTGATTGTTTTTGTTCCCGTGAAGGCAAACAGACTGGAGGCACAGCAGCCACGTTCTGTTTATCAAACCAAGTTTGTGAGTTGGAACGGACCCCTTTTTATTTTTCACCTCAAAAGACCCTCCTCAGTCTTTTTGTCTCCGTCTATGTTCCTTGAGAAGGGGAGACGTTTTTATTGTAACTCCCTGATCCCTGCTGTGCAGAGCTCCATGTACCCCTGCGGGGAGTGACAGGCGCCTGGAAGCCGACGATCAACCCTGAACATAACCTCCATTCATACAGCGAGCTCGTCGGCTTACTGGAGAATCTACGGTGTCGTAAATTTCTTCAAAGTGGAAACGCGGCCGACCTCTTGCCAAAGAAAACAGCCCACCTGTCGGGTTCAAACCTGCAGCTGAAATCATCACATATGTGTGGGAAGATTTACAAACGTGATTTTTGTCTCATCAAAAAGTCTGTTTAATAATTTCTAAGAAATTAAAACATGAATTCAAATGTAAAAAAATAAAAAATGTTGAAACGATTCCGAGTAAGATATTTGTGGAAAAATCGTTCCCTCACTGTTTCCACAAACTCTGCTATCTGACAGACGGATAAACAAACTGCACCGATCACATACAAATTTCTGGGAACCAACAAGGTCGGCCTCCCTCGGCTTTTATCTCGGCAGCCTCGAGCGACGGACAAACTGTGACCAACTGGCTGAAAAAGAAAATGATAAATATTTACTGCTGGTTTTCATCTCACCTGAGCCACATCACAGCCGGGCCGAGCCTTCGCTAATGAGGACGCCTGCCTGCCCAATGTGGCCCGCACATGTTCATCTGAGGGGTCATCTGCTGTCGATGTATTAACACACACAAGACGTCTGACTGACTGACCCGACACTGATTTATGATCTCCGGGGAATTTGCAGGAAATTGTGGTGAGCGTTTAATTGCGGGGGAACATTTTTCAAGCGGCTGGCAGTTCAATGGATCCAGTTGTCTGGTCAAAGGTTTGCCAACCAGGTCTAATTACGTCAAAGGGAACAGTTTGGATTTAATTGTAATTAGTGACCGATGCAATGTCCAATAATTCCGTACTGTCCAGTGGTGCGTTAGTGCAGCTGTGACTCACAGACCGGTCCGGCCTCACCCCCCCCATCCTCCTCCCGAATGTCCTGCAGTGCAGGTGTTGGTCCGACAAAGACCTGCGATGTGATTCAAGCCATACTTGTTCCATTACAAAGCCGTGCTCACACAACCACATCCTTTGTTCAGGTGTTGCACCTTTTTCCTGCAGTTGAAATGAATTAATGGAGGATCACAGTAATTCACCGGTCGTGCTGCAGACGGGAAACAGGAGAGATCTTTTTTCTGCTTTTTTTTTTTTTTTGCACATTTGTCTTGCAGGTTGCACCAGCAGAGCAAAGACTGAGTGCATGATGCACGATGGAAGATGTTGATGAAGGGAGAGAAAACCGCTAGAATAAACGAAAAGAATAAACGACGAGCTCAGTGACACACCTTCATCGTTGCTGCTTCCCCTTTTTAAATATGTTCTCTCTCAGCCTCTGGTTCTCTCCTGCTGCTGATGTGCTCCTCCACATCTCCCAGTCTCCTCAGCATCATCAGCTTCAGTAGCCCCTTCAGCCCATCAGTGCCGGATCATCGCCACCACCACCACCACCACCACCACCCCCACCCCCACCCCCACCACCACCAGTGTCTGGACTCCAGGGGATTTATCTCGCACTCATTCCCTGTGGAGTCCAAACAACAAGTCCAAAACTCATCATCATCCCACATCTTCTGTCAGAATAAATAACTACATGCACTTGTCTCTCCTGATTGAAATCCATTCATGACCAGTTCTGGAGTTTGATTAGATCTTTTCCGCATCACCTTTACCCTCCTGCAGGGAACGAACTGCACCGGCAGCGTTCATGTGTTGCTGCTGGTACCAAACCAGCCCTATTCCTTTCTCCTCCGTCTAGTTTGATCCTCAACAGAGGCAGAAGTGTGTGTGTGTAAGTGCGTGTGTGTTTTTTTTTTAGGATCTGTTGAAGTTCTGTGGCCTGGAGCCACTCGCTCAGCTCGGTATGGCAAAAATCTTGACGCAATCAAGGGCATCAATTACAATCAGGCGTTTAACGGCGGCCATCAGCTCTGTTTGAACAAGAGCTGATTCGCTAAGAAGCCGTTTTCAACAGGAGACACATTCACAAGTCGGGGCTCAGCGTGTGTGTGTGTGTGTGTGCGTGTGTGTGTGCGTGAGTGCGTGAGTGTGTGTGTGTGTGTGTGCGTGTGTGTGTGTGTGTGTGTGAGGCTGCATTTAGGTCACAGGCGGAAAATACACACACACATCCTGGCGAACAGGGACTGGGGATGTCGTGTGTTAATTGTTTGAACAACTCTGATAGTATTTCAGCCCAATAAACGTGACATCATCATAACAACCTGGAAACCAGGAGCGATTTTACTTCATCTGCTGACATGAACCCGTTCTCCTCAATGTAAGATGCACTCAGCATCAGTGTACATCAAGAAACTCAACGAGAGGAGGCGGGTTGGGAAGGTGGATGGATCGAATAAACTCTTTGCAGCAGGAAGACGGTGGATCGATTCCTGTTTGCAACCGAGAATTTTCTCATTTGCAACATCGATTCGAGACTGTAACAGCGACCTCCAGTTTCAGACCTGCAGCTGGTGGACAGCGAACACTTGTACTAAAGTAGTTTATACTGGATCAATGCTGCGGTGAGGGACCTTGGAATATATCGAGGTAAACACTGGGCCACTCACAGGGCTGCGGAAGAGGATAAGTTTGTCAGTGCTGACTGTTCTTGAGACTTTAGTTATGAGATTAAAGTCTGAATTCTGAAGAAAATATCATAAAAAATCTGAACTTGTAAATATTTTTCCTACAGCGGCTGTAATCTTCATCCACGCACACCAGTCACACGGATCCTCTGAGAGTCTCATCATGACGTAGAGGGCTTTACATCAGAGTTAATGGACGGCTCGCTGCATCCATGCAGATGCCAAACGTTGCCTTGTTCGCCTCTATAAAACACCGGGGGCGTCACGACATTGTATCGACGAGCTGGGATGTGAACGAGCCTGTTAGTCGTCCACACCGAAGCTTTGAGAGACTTTCCATCGGAGTTCATATCGGACCCGTCACAGGGCCTCCTGGCGCTGAGGCCTGTTTGCAAATTACCTCCTTCACCAGAGTCGAGGGTAGAATAACACTCAGCGGCCGCCGTCTGCTACCCGGGGCAGCTACCGCAGGGAGGAGCGACACGGGGCAGGACCAGGGGGTGTCGGACCTGGCCACCAGAACCCTGTTGGAACCAGGCCCGCTGCTCCTTCCACCCTCGACCCACCGGTGTCCCATTTCTGTTATCCTGTTTCTTTGGAGGAAATGTCCAGAGTTGTTAGCAGCAGACCTTTTACTGCTTCTTGACATCAGGGTGTAATAAAACAGAATGTGTGGCAGCCTTCAGGTGGTGTCCCTGTTGTAGATTTGCATGATGGATGGAGCCGTGGAACGAGTCGGACAGGTTGCCCTCCCTAATGGGTCTCTGAGGACCTTAATCAGCCTTCCCCTCAGTGTTGAAGATAAATAACAATCTGGACAAGTCTGCTCGAAGGGGGTCCGGCGGGGGAACGAACTGACTGCTGTCGCTGTGGAGCTGCCTGGTGGTAAGATGATGAGCTTCATCAAAGTTCAGAAACAGACTCCTAAATATCATGTTTGTTCCCAAACGGTGGGCCGGTTCTGGATCACAGCACACGTAGAATGTAGCATGTGTTACCTGAAGTCAAATATGTTCAGTGTGGATGAAATAAACAGAGATTATCATCTGTTTTCTTAATAAATCACAGAAGCTCCTGGAAAGAAACTATATATTGTAATCAAACTGTTAATTCTAATAATAATCAATAGTTATTTTTAATAGTATTTTGTCCACCAATAAGGTGGACAGACTCCACTGTGTGTCAATAACTTATATTCTCATTCATGCTGTCATTCGGTGCCTCTGCTGTTTCCATCCGAGCCCTTTGCATCACATGGCAACATGGAGCTGTCAGGACGAGTCGGTCTGACCTGGTCGTTCTTCTCCTGCAGAAACATAACAATGTCAAAAACAGAGCACTTGAGGAAAAGCGTGCAAATAATAAATAAAGTCTCTGCAAACAGAGCCGACCTGCAGAAACACTGCAGGTGACTGACGGAGGATTGTGAGCGTGCATAAATTAAATCATATGACCACAGTTGGATGTTAACTGAAGTTTAACCTGAATGTGACTTAGATAAAAACTCTTTAGAAGCGTATCAGATTTTCCCTCTACATGACCAACTACCGCCTGATGATGATGCATCATTAAACACACACTCCTTTAAATCACGAGCAGTTTCCCGCTATCTCGAAGCTACACTCGTCCTCCTCTTCATCCGAACACAACCTGTCACCCAGCCAATCACCTCCTCCGCTTCCCCACCTCAACCTGCCCTTCCGTGAGGTCATCCCAACACTGAGCTCAGTTCTACACCACCACCACCACCACCAGCGTCCAGGCTGTCTGCTTCATATATGAAGAACACATGTCCTCAGACTGCTTCCCACACTGATCCAAAGTCCAAAAGGCCAAAGTTTTCCTGCTTTTCTTCTCTTCTGAAAGAAATAAAAACATCATCCACTTTAACGTCCACTGCTGCGGTTGACTGATCAAGGCTGCAGTAAATCGCCAAGCTGCTCACCTGCACCGTTACTATGGCAACACTACATCACATGGACTCCCCCCCCCTCCACCATGTCATTGAACAACACTGTCCAGAGGAGCTCCGAGCCCAAACTGGATCGGACTCATCGCACCACCTGCGAGCGTCGTCCCATCCACTGATTTCCCCCTTTAACACGCGTGTGATGGCCTGAATGGAAACCCAGCTGTCTGGAGGGGAGCCTGTTGTTTTGACAATATACCGCTGGATCTTCACATCCTCTCTCCGTCTCTGGAACGAATCAATCCCGATGTGTCGAAACGCACATGCCCCACCAACAGTGTGTTCGGGGGCCGCGAGGGTTCTCGTGGCTGGTAATTGTGGTGTCATGTGGTCGTTTCTTTTTGGGGTGGGGAGACGTGGAGATCTGGGTTGTGTCTCGCACTGCTTTCTTCTGTGAGCTTTCGCAAAACTCTCACACACACAACAAACGAGTGTGTTGACCTCGTTAGCCTCGTTTACGTGGACGTGAAGAATCAGAAGATATCTTAGTCAGGTGACGTTGTTGTTGTAAGTGCTGAATATCTGGACGCATGCAAGACTCCTCCGTGAACTTCAGAGCTCCTCCGCTACAGTAAGAGATGTTGTATTGTAGCAGAAAGACAATTTCCTTTCTGGACCCCGAAACGCTTCAATAATATGAAGCCGTCTCGAGCAGCAGCCTCCTCTTAATGCTTCTTCTATCAAGTAATAACAACGGCTTTAGCGTCGGGAGCGGAGGACTCCTCTGAAAAACCGCCTGGCTCAGGCCTCCGCAGATCAAAGTGATGATAGTTCATCAGCGCAGATATTTATCTGATAACATCGGGGCAGATTCTGCGAGATCACAGCGTAATATGAAACATTCCTTCCTCCCGGCTCGGAGAGGTCCGGTTCATCCAGGACGGTTGGAGGAGACGCAGCTTCTTGATTTCTCTGGATGATGGACGCAGGAAATCCATGTCTCATCTGATACCATGAAAGAAATGTGAACGTTTCGACATGAGAGCGTGAAATCAGGTTGCGTGAGATGCTTTATGTCTTACAGATGATGTGTACGTTTGCTGGACGTGGTTTAAAGAAGCATAACCAGCACGTGAACTTCATATCAGGTAAGAACTCTTCATGCACATAACGAGGCTGATTTGATTCATCGGACTCGCTGCTGTCCGAGCTGTGTGTCACTGACCCGATGATACGCTTGGATGAACCGTGTGTGTCGAGGCGTACGAGGGCAGCGCCCGGAGAGATCACCACTGCTTGACCTCTCTGTGACCTCTGAACATCTCATTCTAGGGAAGCACTCACACAATGATCATGCTTCATGAGAGTTTCATGAGGTAAACATTTGAATTTGGTCTGAAATGACTTCATCCTGGCGAGGGGACGGATGCTCTTCATACATGTCATGGTGATTCCTCCAACATGTTTAGATATTAACTAAAGAACACTCACGCTGTTGGCTGAAACTGCCATGCAAGGCGACAAGATGCAGACACGTTCATAGCCTGGCGAAGGGGAACCAGGAACAACGGGAGGTTCAGTGTCTCCCTCCAGGACACGTTGACGTTGTCTGCCGGGAGTTGGGAGACTCTACCACTCTACCTCGACAGCCATGCCGCCCCAGATTCCGACCTCATCGTGGCAAAAGAAAATTCAGGGAATCACCAAAGTCAGACTCTGAAAGTGCTGATGAATTTCATGTCAATCCATCATAGAGATGTTTCAGTGTGGACCAGACTTCCCCGGACCCCGAGGCCACTGAAGGAGAAAGCTAAAGAAATGTCGCCCAGTTCTTCGCCTGCCAGGCCGACACCTCCTTCTTCTCATCATCTGTGTAACGACGATGGGTGAGGAGCACCTGGAGGAGAAGACTCAACCTGAACCGGTCCAAGGAGAACATCGCAGACCTTTCATGTAAAGATGTGAGAACATCACAGGGCAGGCTGCTTCGTTCTCAGGGGAAGGCAGCGGCGTCTGACTGGTGGGGGGTCGGGGGGGGGGGGGGGGGGGTAATCGAAACAAACCAGCCACATGTAGACGCTCTGCTACCACTTCCATATGGGAATATTTACATGTCGTCTTTGTTGTTCAGAGATGAAAGCAGAGGAGATCCGTTGGAGTTGATTTTATGACACGATTTTAGCAAATTTGCAGGGGTGGAGAGAGGAAGAGGAGGAGGAGGAGGAGGGACCTTAACTGCCCAGTAAAACCTGTTCCCCAGCATGCAACACCCCCACAATTAATTCTGATATGCCACAGGAACAGAGAGGGGATCCGACTCTGAGCTGTACACAGTTGGAATATAAAGTCCAGCTGAACAAGAACACAAACGAAGAGCTGAACAACATGAATTTATTGTGAAAAAAAAAGAAAAAGCAACAACGGGAGGAAAACAAAAAGAAAGAAAAGAGTCTATTCTGGCACACGGTTCATCGCTTACAAAAAGAAGGAGAGAGAAGGCTACAAATTGGGGTCATTTATACAAATACAACAGCTTTTCAAAAATAAATCTTTTTAATTTACCTCTGTGAACAGACGTTCGTGCAACGAGCCACCGCTGCCTGAGATCCCTGAGCAGAGACACACTAATTCACTCAAGCAGTTGTCAGCGTTCGCCCATAAACACTTTGTATGTACAGGAGACATGTTGTGAACTCTCGGGGGGAGTGGGGGGGGGGAGTGTGGGGGGGTCGTGAGAGGCGGCGGCCCCGGGATGAGTGTGAACAGTGATTATCAGTGTCTCACTTCACTGGTGACCCTGAAAGTGGAAACACAGCCCGGCACACAAGAGTGACACTTTCAGGACGTTCCTGTGTATTTACAGACTGAGGGACTGTAGAGAGGGAACACACCGGGCGTCGCCCCCCCCCCGGGCCGGACGGAGTGCTGCTCGTCTCTTTGACTGTAAACTGTGACATCACGTACGGCCCCTCTGGTTCGGACTTCATTCATGGACGTCATCTCCGCTAACTTCCTTCATTGTACATGTAAAACACAGGGCCAGCTGGTTCTGTTGCTATGGTAACACGACTGCAATAACTTACGACGTCACACGGATGGGGGGTGGTGGGGGGGGGGGGGGCTGCTATGAGGGAACGGGGTGAAGGCTGCAGACGAAGGGGGGAAGGGAGGAGAGGTATTACACTGA
>CAAKHC010010892.1:25452-45088 GCA_901007825.1 Macroramphosus scolopax
AGCTAATTAGTTTTTGTGGATCATAATTGGGTCTATAAAAGTTCAGGAAACAGTTCAAGATGACATTCTGAATAATCTTATTTTGTCAGACCATCATTCAAAACCCCCAAAAATACTCCATTTAAAATGAAAGCAAAGCAGAGAACAGAGAACAGGTACATTTAGTGTCTTGTGACATCTTGCAGCACTAAAGGTATGATTATTCTCTCTCTCTCTCTCCTCCTCCCGAACGTTATCAAGAAGCTACAAAGAAATAAAACCTGTAACAACCACTCAAATGTGTTTTTGAGTCAAAATCCTAAACGTCAACGACACCGCGATCGTTGAGCTAATGGAGCCGTTTGTGATTCCTGTCGTTGGTTCTGTTATCTGTCGAGGTGCTCAGACGATGAACACAAAGAAAAAGTAAATGGTATCGTTTATAGCTGCTCCAACAAATCACCTCTGAAGGCCTGAAACAAAAGCGTCTCTTACCCATCATGTTGTAGAGGCTCTGTGGAGCAAATTGCCTTGGCATTTTCTGTATCGCTTCCTTAAAGGCGGCGAGGGCCTCCTGTGAATGAACAAACAGAACAAGAAGGTGTTGGTGAGTGTTTGCATTAGAGACCGCAGAGACCCTGGGGCTGGGGTAACCAGTCATCCCCCCCCTGCAGCCGGGGGGGCCGTGACACACTGAATGCAAAGCGTGGAATCGGGGGGTTTGCTGGGAGGCCGGTTCAAACAGAGCTGGAGCAGAAAGGGTCTATATCCTCTGCGTCACGCCTGTTAGGACGACTAGAGCGGTGTCACATACTGACTGCAGTAAGTACAGAGTGTCCGGCGACTCACCTCCTCGGAGATTAAATGGTCAAAGGAGCTGGAACGAGTTTATCGCCGAGGTCAGAGGTCGCAGGAAGAGGGGTGGCGTCTTTCTACGGCACGCAACAATTCATAAAAGCCTTCATTGAATCTGAGGTCAGCTGCTTCATTCCAACCGAACCCTTCGAACTGCTACTTTACTGAGCAGTGTTTGTCTTCAGGGGCATGAAAGTGGATTCTTAGAAACGGCCTGAACACTGTTTACTAGTTTACACAGGCAAGTTTTTGGAATATATATATCTGTATAAAACCAGAGCAGATTCTTCAGGTTGCTTTCGAAACTTGTGAGCTGCTTCTGATGTCAGTGCACCCTGAGTTTAGATCCTCTCTGGTTATTTACCTCCTGGTGTCCCTGCTCATGGTGCAGCTTGCCCAGGTTGTACAGGCAGCTGGTGACGGAGCTCTTGTGGGCATGGGGGTCCTTCAGGTTCTCATCTGGGATATCGGCACAGGTCAGGAAGGTGCGCCTGGACTCATCCAGGCGACCCTGATTCATCAGGATGATGCCTGTGTTCAAGTAGGCCGCTGTTGGGAAAAAGAAAGCGTTTGAGAACGTGTTTTGAACACAGTCACCGAGCTGCATGAGGAAACCGGAGAACCCGGAGGAAACCCACGCAGGAAAGAGTCAGATTTATGCATTGGAGCCAATAATGGATGCCTTGCAGATACATCAACAGTGAAACTCTTCTGCTGCTACTGCAGCGTCATCCCCATCTCCTCTGTAAGTGCTTTCATTAGTATTGTTGATTATATTTCATCCTCACTGGGACTCGCTGTGAAATCCATCGGTCAACTCTGAGACAATCACAAGTCTGTGACTGGACTGAGATGATGGAGAGCAACAGTACTGACTGAGTAAAGGCCATTCATGTACAGAATCCTAATTAGAGGTGACAGTTTGGTGTCATCCATTGTGTATATTCTAGTGCTTCTATACATTAACCCAAAGAAACTCTAAATCTTCTTTGCGTGCGTCCTGCGGGATCATGCAGACGCCCGGTTAACTTTCTTCAGTGGTCAAAGACGTCACGTAATAATCGACATGCAGCTGGACAGTAATCAGCCTCTGCAGACCTTTCGGAGTAAATGAACCTGCTGTGTCGAAGGCGCTTCGATAGGCAGCTGTTGTGTAATCAGACTTTTGTTTTTCATACTTCTTCTTCTGTCTGAGGAATTTCTTGGTCAATGTCTCGACAGTTTTAGACAGAAAGGGCAACAGGAAAAGAACAGAACCAAAACAACTTGTTGTTTGTGTGCACAACAATGGTTCTTTAACAAAAAGAACAGGGTTGCTTGGACTATTAAAATAAAAGAATCCTCCAGTTTTAGCTGGCAGCGAGAGATGAGCAACCTTGAGCAACACGTCCTCATCGCGCCTTCGGCTGCTCGGGCTAATTAATTAACCTTGTTATCACCTAAAGCAGACGGGATAATTGCACCCTGAATTGAAAATTCCTCGTCTAACCGGTGATCTTGATTAGGCCTGTAATTACACAGGGGGAAGAAAAGGAGGAGGCGTTTAAGACTCTCTGTTTATCTGTCATTGACTGACGGCTGGAACAACGGGGGAGCTAATTTATTGCACAAGATCGTGCAAGCGGAATTATTAGTGATTTGCACTAATCACGGAAGATGACACTGTATGGATCCGGAGCGAAGCGGCTAAATTGCGGTGAGGTCTCAGGGGGAGGGAGCGGAAGAGTGATGAGCAAAGAAAGTGGGAGAAGGGAGCGGCGCCAGAAATGGGTTTGGAGGCCTTGAATTAATAATAAATGACATCATGCGTTTGCCGGTTCTTGATGTGACCAGTCAGCCGGCCGTGTTGAATGTTTAAATCTGCTGTACAGCCGCTGCCCTTTGCCACCTTTCCCTTCTGCCTCTAACATCGCCGCAGCTTGTGCTCACTGTTGCCTGGACACAGCGCAGCCGCAAACCACAAGAGCCGGGGGGATTGTCAATAAAAAACGAAGAGCTGTACTTACAGGCGAGAGTTGGCCGGCTCCCAATGGCCAGCTTATAGTAGTGGAGCGCCTCGGAGAACTTGTTGCTCTCCTGGAGCAGCAAACCGCTGGAGCACGGGGGAAAGAAAAGGGGCGACAGATTAAAATCTCAACATGTTTAAAGCTTCTGTGAAGGAACGGGGAGGAAGACAAGCCGTAAGCGAGGAAAGGAGAGCGAACCACAAGACATCTGAGAGCTGCCGCAGTTATTTGTTTCGCCCTCAGGCTTGTAAAGCATCAATACTAACATGTCAGATAGGGAGGCCTCTGGGGGAAACAAGACAAGACGCCGCGTCCTCTGGGGAAAACACGTCTTGATCAATGGACACACGCTTGTACAAAGAGATCACCTCTATGTGTGAAGCACACACACACACGGTCATAGAAAACCCAGTAAACAAGCACAAAGGTTGAAAACTGAATTAAGAAGCTAATTGACGTGTTGCTAACGGCAACGAAACAACACAAAATGATTAAAAAACCCACACTCACAGATTATAAAGCATGTCGGCCATGTTGCTGCGGTAGTAGAGGGCGTTCCTGTACGCCTGCTCGGCCTCCTCCATCTTGCCCTGGCTCTTCAGGACATTTCCCAGGTTGCCCCAGGCTGAAACAGAGGAAGCGGAAAATGTGACGCATTCTTCTGGACCCATTAAGAATCTTCAAAGGCCTCTTTATAAATGACGGCAAGTCATCATTTTTCTTTTGTTGCTCGCAGCGGCTCAGCGACGTCCGCTAAAGAGCATCTATACCGTGACACTGGAAAAAAGAGGGATGTCGCACCAGGGGAGCTTTGTGCCGCCGGTTCCTATGAGAGTGTGGATAAAGGGGGGACCACCACAGCGCTATTGAACAACTAATGGCATTAGTGCTGAATGGCGCAGCGCGGTCGCTGACAGGTTGCTAAGAGCTTTTTGTGCAAAACACTATAGAGTGTAGAGTGTCTGCTGTATAATATAAACGCTCTGTGCAAGTGGGTAGAAGGAGCCACTTTCATGTGAAGCACGCTATAATTATTGAAAGGTTTTTATTTCATAGACCGGCCAATTACTACGATTCCAACAACTGACAGCGAATGAGATACGTGGCGAGCTCAGTGCATCAAACGACGTCGTTACAGAGCGAGATCCTTCCAGCATCTTCACTCAAGACGCTGCTTGTGCACAGTGCCTGTAAGCAATGCATTTCTTTAAACGTGGAGGATGCGATCCCGGGAGGAAACTCAGCAAATAAACAAACTCTCCAGCTCTAGTTAATCAGCAGGAGCCAAATATGTTTTTATGTTGCATTCATTAATTAATTTTAATTGGTTTAGAAGCACATGGGCACTCGTATGGTGGGAGTTAGACAAGGAGTTATACGTTCTTATAACACATTAACTCGGAGTTTGGATTGAGGTAATCCAGTACATCTGCCTGACGGTGTGTCACAGTCACGAGCCCGCCGAGTCTCTTCAGCGACTCCCTCATCGAGGAAAGTCGCTACAACTCAGTTCTTTTACACCAGATTTCACAGTTCCGTTCAGATCTCATATTAAGTGTAATGATTATGCGTCGGGGACGAGGGGCTGCAGCTCCGCTCGGCTGCCAAAACAAACAGCTGTCACGCCTCGGCAGGAATCTGAAAGGGAAATGAAATAACACAATGTGTCCTGTTCTGCTTCCCTCGTAAGCAGCTCGGAGAACAAGACTCTTGGACGGCGGATCTTTGCCTCGCGACCTTGAGCTGTTGAATATTTTATCTCCTGTTGAAGTTGCTAACAAGTGACGGGTGCCGAGGCGGAGACGGGGCCGTTAAACAGATTGGATGATGGGTATGGGAAGAGGAGGCTCGTCCCGCTTCCTTTCCTCTCCTACACGAGCCACCCGTTGGCATCTGTGTGAGACGCACTGTAAAAGATGATTGTCACTTAAGCTTAAGAAGACCTTGAGTAGCACCAAGTCCACCAGTCTAAAGTTGATCCTGGGGCTCTGTATATTCTGTGGTGAGGCTGCAGAGAAGACATTTTTCAAGAAGCTTTATTTTGAATTATTCAGCTGGGCTGTGAACCGGAGATGCAGACCCGTGCCGGAGACCCGACTGGCTACAGAGGTTTTAAATGTGAGAAGCCGTGTTTTTCTCCACGTGCATTAAAAGTGTATGAAAGCGTCTGAGTTGGGTCTTACCTTTAGCAGGATTGACATAAATCCCTGACTTGTAGAGCATCTCCTCGTTCTCCCAGTCTCTGTTCCTCAGAACGGTTTTGACACCAAACAGAAGGATCAGGGCGGCGCTGCAGTAAACCAGCATCGTCCTGGATGACCGGCGTCGCAGTCGGACGTACAAGGACCTCATGCCCGCCGCCACCAGCAGGCAGAAGCCCATACTGGGGATGTAAAGTACTCGCTCTGCTACCACAAAGCCCACGTAGAAAAACAGGTTTGTGGCGGGGAGGAAAGGGATCGCCAGCAGCCCAAGAGAGAACACCACCACGTTCCCAGTGGTGGGCAGCGGTGTCCTGCTCTCATAGTGCTTTTTGGTACCGTTTTGTGCACTGCTGATGTTTGTGTGGGAGTTGTTGGTGTGTTCATGCTCCTGATACTGGTAACTGTGCCCATTGCTGTTCCCGTTCCTGCCGTTGGTAAAATGATGAGCCTTCCCGTTGGTTTCTTTGCCCCTGGCTCTCTGGTGAGTGCACACACTGAACCACACCAGCAGCAGCAGCCCGAGGTAGAAGACCACGGTGTGAACGTTCCTCCAGTCAGCAAGGCTCCGGATTAAAGGCAGGGTGTCCATCGACCAATCGAAGCTGAGCGTGTCCGGGCAGAGGAGGAGCCAAAAGTTGACGGCCGGCAGGTAGAAGAAGGTGAGCGTCCTGGTGAGGAGCGACGGGGCGTCGGCCGCCGGGTTGTCGGAGTTGGAGAAGTTTGGCGGTTTGTTTCCCATCCAGTAGAAGCGGCAGGCCAGCAGGACGGCTCCCCAAGCTGCCAGCACAAATACATTCAGCAGCAGGTGGACGTTATTTCTCTGAAAGACAAAGAAAAAAGACCTTGAATCCAAAAGGAAAGGAGAGAGAAAGACTGCACATGAAATATAAGTCAGAACCAGTTTTCTGGTGGGTTGTTTTATTTACGACTCTTGGACTTCAGAGCTTCTTTGATACAGACTGCGGTTTGGTGATTATTCAACTCATGAATGAAGAGGCCGTGAAATCAGAGCGCTGTGATGCCATCTGGACAGAGGGAATGTTAAACTAACTGAAAGGCCGTCCAATGTTGCATGAGACGCATTATTCTCAATCTCATTGACAGACCATAATATTGATTCTTCTGAGGATCTGAACCACAGGAAGATATTTTCTTAAGTCTGCAGGCTGCATGTGTATGTTCTGACATCTCTACAGGTCAATAATTAATTCATCTGATATTTGGACTAAATCCTGCCCCTCATGAGATTTGAATACGGCAGCAGGCCATGTTGCAATTTCGATTTCTGGATTGTTCAGCCCTCCTTTGTATCACTGCTGCAACCTCTGTTGAAAACTCCTCCGATGGTGCAACAACAAATCTGGCCACCATGGAATCTTCTGCATGTCCAAACACGTGTCGCGGCTGGAGGCATGAGGATGTTATTCACGGTGCAGACGAATGTCTATTTGATCATGAAACAGGGTTTCTATCAGAGTCCTGCAGGCGTGGCAGCTCTCCATGCATGGAACGACTCCCTGCCGTGCGTCTGGAGTCACATATTCCTGATATTAAACACCTTTCCAGCTGGGAAGTGCTTCTGAAATATTTATTCTGTTTGCTTATTAAATACCTTGCGAGCAGGGCAATGAAGAGTAACATGCATGCATGATTTTTCTAGTGTACTTTAGCCATTAGAACTCGCCCTGTAAAAAAAACTGCACAGAAACAGCCTCGTGTGTCCTGCTGGTCTGAGCCACATTCAGAGGGAGGCGGCGGTTTGAGCTCTACAGAAGGCAACATTAAAAACCTAGACTCCACATGCTGCTATGGTTTTGTTCCACGACTCTCCACGGTCTGAAAGAAAACTTCCACTGCACCATGCCATGTGCTTCCCTGAATTCCTCCGACAGTCGTTGATGGATGTCTTCGCTTTCATTGTCATACAAGCTGCAGCCAATACCGAGTAACCTCACGCTACCTGTATACCAGAAGACGTCAGGGACATCTGGACATGTCGTCAGGACGTCCCGCACAACACTCCCACCAATACTGCTTTATGTTGATGTACTATTGATTTTCTCTGTTGTCATTTACAGACCAGCGGAGAGAAAACTCTGTAACTTCAGCTTCATCACTGCGGATGCAGAAAGAGCTGCAACCTGAGACTTAAAGGCCACAGGAAATTAAAGTGGAAACACAGGAGGCAACACCGGGGTACTTAGGTCCACTGTGGTATATATAAAATAACATAAAAAGGCTATACTACTCATAATAATACAGTACTACTGTGGTTACATCGCTCAGCTAAAAGAGACAGAGAATAAAGGAGATTTATGAAAGAAGTCAACTTCTTCTTTTCAACATGTTTTTGCAGCAACAAGATCCGGCCGTTCCCCTCGGTAAGATACATCCTCATACACGTGTGTAACTTAATACACGTGTACAGTATTCACTGCAGCTTCTGAAGAAACCCTCTGATAAGGTTAGGACTGTCAAACCCTTTCGGGGGGGGCCTGACAACCACCCTTTGTGGCTCAGTATTAGCTCCGTATTAACATACGGCAGAATATGACACCACCAAAGAAGTTATTCTGTTGCTTGGCAACCTTTCTCGTTAATTTCAGCAACAGCCAAAGGTGTCACGGTCAGCTACCCTGTGATCATCTCGTGGAAACGATGAGCTGAAGACAATCGCTTGGAAATAAATTCCATATCGATGCCTGATTCAGGCCTGCTGGACACATCTGGCCCGTGCACGCCACGTCGGAGGTCAAATAATCACACAGCATTACGTTAACGGCAAGAGAGGGGAGATTATTATAAAATATAATACATTTAATGTCATGATTTATCTAGTTTAGCTGAAAAACTCACATACAACACAACAATAAAAGACTCGTATCTGGGTAACTCACAATCACCTGTGTTATTGTATTGTAAAGCAGGCTGTATCCTTCATCTTCTACCTGAGCTCCAGCTCCCACCACATGTGCAAGCTGCATACTTGTGGTTGACTTGAGTCCAAGTATGTGCACGTGATCGAGTGCACAGGCGCATGAATAACCTCGGCATCAGACTCTCTGTCCAACCAGGAGCCTGAAGTTGGCAACTCTGCATTCAAATGACTGGATAGAAGGATACAGACGTCTGCAAAAACTCACAAACCGCGACTTGAGCGTGTGCTGTGAGTGGAGAAAGAAGTACTGTGGCCACTTTTCCATCCAAGCAGGTGAGCAGATTTGAATTGGCCTGTGGGGCCCGGGGGCCGGACTTTGTGCAGACTTTGCCAGGCAGGCTTGCCGAGCAGTGTTAATACATCTCATTTGCTGCTTCGGGGGGATCTGGACAGATTTACAAGGCTCTTCTACGGGCTCTCAAGTCGCCTCTCTGGCCCAGGCATGAGCTTATAAGTCAGGTTGACTCGGAGCTTTTTGCAGGAGAGACTGAATGAAAAGCTTCCACTATTTTGGGGGAGCCCAGGTCATCATAATTAGGTGTTACATGGACACTCAGACACCACCACACCAAACCAAATCCACATGTCTACACTGAACACAGAGGTTGGGTTTCATTTACATTCTTGTGCTGCACATTCAGATTTCTTTTACGTCTTTGTGAAGTGCTGCAAACATCCTTTGAGAAACGTGAGCAAACTAAAGAAGCAATGCGTGAACAGAAAGACCTCTATAGGTGTTCCTGAGCGTTGAACATCGGGTACAACATGAACCTATTATCTCTTTAAGAAAACCTGTACATCCTTTGTGATACGTCAATGGTTGAAATATCCAAGTTGAATTAGCCGCCAGCCAGCGGCTCCCCTGCTGCTGCAGCTCCACCATTCAGGAAACATCGAGACATTCCAGGTTTGTCTCTTTTGTCTCTAATCCAGTTTGAAGTAAGTGGTTTAGCACAACTCTGCAAAATGCACGAAGACGAGAGTTTCAGTTCAGAAGAAGCGAGACAATTTAGCCTTTATAAAGGCAAGCGTGTGAATAAAACATCCTTGGAGATGAAATGCAAAACAGGCTAATTACAGAATCCCTATTTGTGCTCGCCTTTTTTTTCTCCCCCTAAACACTTTGATTAGGTTGAAATGACGGAGGAGGAAACTCAATCCAAACACTTTCTCCTTTAACATCCACAAGGGCATTGTGAAAGAAATGTGGCAATACAAAGAGCTCAGAGAGAAGTATTCAATTAGTGTGCAGAAAGTGCTGTATTTTCCGGGTGCCCACAGGCTTTGGTGAGTAATAGGCCGGCGCACAACACGCCATTTTTGTTTTGTTTTTAAAGACCCTTTTAAGAGGGATCCATCAGACGACAGATCTAACTAGCTCATCGGACTGCAGCGCCATGACTGGCCGACACCTCAGAGAAAACTGCTGAGAAAGAACAAGAGGCATGTCTGACCTATCCCCTCCTCTTCATCATTACCGAGATCAATTGTCTGCACGCGGCCTTTCATCAAGATCAGGCTTGCACAATAACAGACTTGAAATAGAAGTGAAAATGAGCTTTGGGTACCAATCAGAGAGTAAAACCACCTTCAAAGCCTTCACGCACACACACACGCACACGCACACGCACACACACGCACCGAGCTGAAGCTTGCAGGAAAGCCAGATCAATTTAAAGAAAGACGGAGTAAATCTGTTGACGGATGGATATAAACTCCACTTGTGTCGTTGCTGCCCGACTGTTGGATCAACCGATCAAGCTGGTGGTCGATGAACCACAGATTCTCCCTCTATCTTTTCTTCCTCCTATCGGCTTGTTCAGCATCACCTCCTGTCAGACAGTTTAAGAAAAGTCGGGTGTAAAGACCCTGACAGGATAACAACCCGGAGATTCCACATCCTAACAACGTGCTGTGGATTACCAACATATGGCTCATTTATTCTCTCCGGGATTAAACTGATACCAAATCTTCAGGACTGAACTCTGAACTGGATTAATTAGTCAAGCAATTGATGAACATAAGTATTTTTTAAGTCCGGGGTCGCTTAACCACCCTCATGTTTACGGCACCAACATACTAACAGACTCTGCTACTGGTGCTGCTGAAACCAGATCACATGAACAATTGAGAGAGTTTTATGAACAAATCAGGACTTATTGAACCAGATAGATGGCTGCCAGTCAGGAACCAAAAATCAAATAATGTCAATGAACTTGAGAAAACTTAGAGCAGCTTATTATTAGACAAAAAGAATTTCGAGCCCCAAGAACCCTGAATTGTTCAACATTACATTATATACTTTCATACCTGGGTGTCATCCTTTCCTATTGGCCTAAGCTACGTGGAACCTTCAAGCCTGGTGCTCTCAGGTTCCTCGATGGTGCGCCGGCGCCGTCCCCGCCTCATGGCACACGTCCATCTTCAGGATAGCTACTGTACTCATGCACAGCTCAAGGTTAGCACATCAAACTGCTGCTCTTCTATGAATGTTATCTGTCTTATTCCCTCAGTCTACACACACACACACACACACACACACACCTTGTTAATTACTTCTTCACTTGCATCTGTTGACTGCGACCTTCACTGTGTCTGTCATTCATCTTCCTTATATCAGTCTATCGCAATGCAAGACTTCAAGAACTTGAAACCTTTTTGTCCTTATGAGGAAGCTTATTGATTGTATAATAACTACACATGGGGCATACTAAACACAGCTAGGTGAAAATATAAATCCTAACAACTCTCAGCAGAGAGAAGAGACGCTCGACATACGATAACTCTACATGATGTGGTGCATTTCTGAATGAAAGGTACTGACAGGAGAAATTCTCTGGCTAATAGGAAAAACAACATCTTCTGATTTAAGTATCACTGGCTACCTCCAACAACCTCTCCGACGAAGCCAAGTAAGAACATTTCCGACCGAAAGAGATCGTACTGTAAAAACATGCTCGCTTGGTCAGCTTTTATTAACCATAATAATTGAAGCAACACAGGATCCATTTCTCTGGAAACCTTCACTCAACATTCCAGCTCGTCTCACTTAAACCTTCTGTTACATGGTCCAATCATCCTATAAAATATCTTCTTTTTTTTCGTGTGCCGAGGCCAGATGACCCTGGTTTGGAGGTCAGAAACGTTCCTCTCCTCCCAGTGCCATAATCAGACAACATTTATTTTGTCATCAGTGGCAATCAGTCACGGCGAGAGAGGCGCATCTCATCTGTCAAACCAGAGGGGGCTTCAGGAGGCCATGGAAGCTGAACTTTTGCTTTTTGGGAATGAATGGAAAAGTAGGCATAAGGAAGATGATGGATGAGTTTGAGTCAAGGAAACATAAATAGCCGATCGATGGAAAAACCTCAAGTTTGCCAAGTTGTCTGAGTTCCTGAACTGATAAAACGTATGGAAAATGTCTCACTTTCAATCTCTGGGAGTAAAAACAGTTTGAATTCTTGCAGTAATTTGATCTGTTAATTCGATTGCGGTAAGAAGAAATGTCGCTGCCATTTGGTTTTTCCGTTGTTTTCTCCGCCAGGTCACACAGTTGCATCGCGGGCGAGTCCCATAGATTAAATAAAGTTACTGATAAGTACAGAAAATGGAACCAGACAACATCTTCATGAAGTATTGATAAGATGTCAGTTTATAAAAACCCAAAACGGCCAAGTAGACCAAACAATGATAACATAATGACAACAGAAAACCAAAGTTTTAAAAGAGTTAAACTCAAGTTATGGTTTGAAAACTCAGCTGAGCGTTCCTGATTTCTGCTCTTTCTTTTCCTAAATTATTTAATCGTCATTTAATTGTGTGCAATGTCGTTTTCCTTGCGCATTAGGAGGGGTTGTTCTGTTATGTTATATCGTGCAATGCTTACCAGCGGTATACGAGTCAGGTTGATTTCGCTAACGGTGGCGTAATCTTAAATTTCCTAAAGTGAAAAAGTGGCTTTCAGTTCTGAGGTTCAAGACGATGAACAAACCCATGACGCGGCTTGATGAGCCTCCTGACACCAATAATATAATCATAAGGGATTCATTTCATTATTACGATGGCTCACATTAACGTGTGAGGCGTCGCGGCGAGCTAACATAAGCTAACGTTAGATAACACACTAAAGTGGCTGATGGAAAAGGAGCTAGCATCAAAAGCTAGTGCTAGCTAACACTTTCACTTTCAATAAAAAATAATACAATAAAACAAAAGCAAAATGAAGCAACAACGACTATGGCGACAATAAATGATATTAAATTTGCATTTGTGGAAAGAAACAGAAGCATTCGCTGTTTCAGAGGTTTTGCCAGTCGTGTCCCAACCGGATTTTCTCCGTCTGTGCGTGATTCCATGTCATTACGGTGCATTTGGGAGATCAGACCCTTTGTATTTCAGGGTTTAGAGGGGCAGTAAGCTGCTACTGAACATGCATGAGGGACAAAGACAAAGCAGCGGGGGAGAGCCGGGTCCAAAGCCAGGCGGAGGGTTGGAGAGCGACTTCACAGCCTGGATGTGCAAAATTACTTTGATGCATTTTTCCACCCAGAACCACTTCTTAAAAAACAAGTTATTTGGTGTGACATATTGATGTTGACAACCACATCTCAGGGACACCAGCCCATTTGTTGTGGATTATACGGGCACATGAGATTAATCATTCGATAAAAGCCACTAGAATTGCTGTAATTTGCTGTTTTGAGCTTAGATGGTGAATCAAAGGCGGCCACAGCAAGTGAAATATAAGGAGCATCAACGAGACAGACAGAAATGAAGATGAAATAGAGAACTGAGAGATCTTTAATGTGGGCTTCTGCTCCCACCAGGACAATGTATAACTCCATCCTACACCGGTATGTCCAAAGATTACCGGTGCACCTGGAGACTCTGAGAAAAACTCACAGATGTGCCGGCAAACCCACTTTCCTGCTCTTCTTTTCATGTAACACTCAATCCGTCAACGACAGGCTCTTAAGATGCATTTCATGAGCTTTTCCACATCCAATCAATTAGATCCGTTCGACTCCTCTGTTTTCACAGCTAATGAGTGAAATATTATGCTTGTGGTAAAACAAACAGTAAAACTGTATAAATGGTATTAAAATCTCTTCTTATACGATGTGTCTAGTGGAGATGCTTCAGGCTGTGTAACGAAACCAACCTTTGATCACACACAACGAGAGGATTTAATAAAACTACTGAAATTTCCCCATCGTGATTGAGGATTCTTCCCACTACTTAATCTCAGTCTGGTTTGGCTACGCTTTACGGCTGCACTAATCATTACAATGTGTCACAGTACAATAACCTGGTTGGGGATGTTTATTCCACACGGTCGAATTAATGTTTGAGGACAAAAAGACTGTAGCTTAATAAGACAAAGTACTGCAAGAGCAGAACTGAGGGGAAACACACCGTCTTTCATAGCTGTTTGTCCGACTATCTCCATGTACTTTACCACAAAGGGTATTAGAATCACTTGTACTGCATTGCAAGAGGCTCTATGGTTGCTCATGTATCATTTTGTTTTAACAGTTGGCGTGATTGATCATCCAATGAGCCCAGAAGCGGATTTCTGTTGCCAGCACAGTAAGACAGTTGTGTATTTTTCTGACCCTGAAATTTAACAATCTGCCTGGTATTTTGCTGCCAAGCGCAGCGTGCACGGAGCACAGGTAGGAGTAGAAGGGCAAATAAGGTGAGAGGTTCATGCAAATGAAGCAGCGTAAAAGGGAGTTGTAGTTATTTTCATATAAAAGTGTCTCTATGACGATATGCTTAGAAGAGACGTCTCTTCAATCCTGATGAAGGGAGCTTCGGCACCGCAGTCTGCACTGATCTATAAATGAATACAGGTGATTCATGCAGGATCTGTTGTCCAGAGATGATTTAAAGTGGAAGAGACGGCTCAGCTCAGTGTCCTGCAGCCATCTGAAGGCAGCGTGACAGATGTGCTTTAATGCATCTTCAGCCTTGGATTTGAGAAGTGCCACAGCGCATCACGCTGCCATTACTCACCGTCCTTCCTCACTTTGCGTCACCGCACATGCATAAACCAAAAAATAAACAGCAGGTGTGCTTGGGGATGCCTGCAGAGCCTCTGTGCCCGAGTCTCTTCTTCTTCACCCTTGGATGTTTTTGTTCTTTCGGTCTTTACGTCAGTTGAATACAGACATGAACGTGACTAATTCAGACGTTCTCACGAAGCGCTCCTCTGGTTAGCAAGTTCAGATTTGCAGATGTGCATGTGTGAAAGGGAGCTCGAAATAGAGCTTTCAGTGGACGTGCAAAGTGCTCCAGTCAGATGACCTGTCACTTGCAATGAAACATTAGACTTCGCCGACCGAGAATGTCTCCAGCAGACTCTCACGTCCTCTCACGTCCTCTCTCTCTCTGTTCCTTGGCTGCCACTTCTTTTCTGTCGCACATGCCTGTTTCTCTTCAGTTCCTTTCCTCTGAGCTGAGATCGCCTGCAGGGATGATAAGACCTCGGCTGGAAAATGCAACGCTCCTTTATAGCAACAAGCACACAGGGAATTTCTGCAGGGACTCGGAGCTCCGGCAGACCAGCGAACCATTCAGGTTAATAGATTGTCCCGCTTTGCCTTCGGTAGTCTTTGTGCAGATTAGAGATTTCGGGATAGGAAAACTTCTGTTATGATTTGGCACCGTATAAATAAAATTAAATTACAAGCACAAGATGATATCATGCTGCAACGACAATCCGGACTACCCCCCTTCATCTGTTTCCCTTTCCCTTTGTTTGAAGTGGCATTGTTCCCATTCTTCATCTGAATGCTTTCAGGAGGCTCGTTCCTGTTTGTTGAGCTTTATCAGTGTGTGGAACACACGTCTCCCCAAAGGACGTCGTGGAGGACAATGTAAAGTCATTACTTCTCACTGTGATTCGGATATTGAAGGAAACAACTCAAAAGTGAGTCAGCAGCGTTTCTGTTGTCTCTTTATGAGAAAAGACAAATCAAGACAACGGCTGCTGCCAGCGGAATGATACCGAGGGACCCTGAGGTCTTAACGATTCATCCTCAGACGGGTCTGCAAAGACATCAGCAGGGAGCGAAGCAACAGACAGGATGTCACGCTGTATTTCACCTTTTGTGTCTTGTCCTCTCACATAAGACAAGGTTAGGGTCACACTGTTGGCGGGTGCGGGCGCCGCCCAGCCTGTCAGGGTGGCCTTAATGAACATGGAGCTGAAGGTTACCTCCCGTTCCATCACTGAGTCACCGCACCTGCTTCGAAGCTGTGACATTCAGGAGACCAAAGACAATCACCTGTGTGTGCGACGTCTTCTCTACCAGGCCGCTGTGTGATAGAAGAACCACATTTCAAGCTACACAAGAGTCCTCTTTGTTTAGCTATTTATATTTGTGTTCCCATTATGCAGTCCTTCAGACCAGAAGGAGCTGTGTGCATCCCGATGTAGGACGCAGGTGGTTGAGGGCAAAGGTCACCAGCTAAGCCCGCCAGGCCCAATCAATCACCCCATGACAGGAGGTAGCAGAGCATAGAGGAGCATCTGTGGAGCCGCAGGTATGAATGTACGTGTTTTCTTCTACCTCGTGTAATAGACGACAAGGGCACATGTGGATGTCATGTTTTGTATACAGTCTACAGCACACACACACTTTAGTATGTAAACCTGCACTGCAGGCGTACATGTGTGCAGCCCCCCCCTTCTTTCTTCTGGGTCAAATCTCACAACAGCTCTGTGACACCTGATCTCGCAGCCCAGGTGAACGCCGTCACCTCTGTCACCAGCCACACACATCACGCCCGCCGCGAGCGGTGACCTCGCACTGACGGCGAAAGTGTGAACAAAAAAAACAGGAGGTGCGAAAAGATTAAGTGTGTAAGTTTGACATGCGCTAAGGGCCAGCTGGGTCCCGGCCCAGATTTGGAAATCTTGCGCTGGCTTGGTCATCGGTGGTTGGACGTGGATGAAAGCGATCTCTCAGGAACGTCTCGAGTTGCTCTGTATTCAAGAGGGACCGACGGTCGTACAGCACTGACACCCTGTCCAATCTCCTGACATGGAATCACCGAGACAATTCCTCTTCATCCAGTTTACACTTTCAAAGCTTTGGGATTTCTGTGTCATGTTTTTCAAAGGGTCGGTTTCATCACGGTCGACTCCGGAGTGTCAACCCCTCAGGTACTTTGGCTCCTGCTTGACTGTGTTAACAGCATGAGAAAAACGCTCTGGTTAAAGATTTGGACGAGCAGCGTCTTCAATCTATGAAAGCTATGAAGTTTCCCATCAACAGAAAAGGACTTTAATATAAGTGAAGGTTTGAATTAAAGTCCACACATTCATTTTATTGTTAAACTAACAGCAGTGTTGTATTGAAGACCACTGAAGAGAGACAAATGGACAGAAATATCGCAAACCTGGACGTCCTTTCTACATTTGTAGATCCGCTAAAAATATCTGGTGTTGCACGTTTGTTGTCATGTGAGTTAAATACCGCAAACACACACAGCAGCACCGAAAACAGACGGTCAGGAGAGTTCACATCAAACCAGTCCCAACAGGCTCGGGGGGGCGGGAGGGGTGACAGACTTTAACAGTAACACATATTTCAATTGCTTGCATTGGTTACAATCATAATATGATGTTAGCAAATAAATCAGACGATGCACAGAGAATTTATCGACTTCCCCGAAGTTGAAATAAATCCAGAGTCCTCTACGACCGAGATCGAGACGAGACAGAGTCGAAATGTTTTCGGATTCCCGGACGAGACCTTTTTAAAAAGTTGCACCACAAAACCAACGAACAGGACAGATAATTTCCTGCGTGACGCCATGGAATAAGCCTTTAAAACATTTAAAAACATCCCCTTCATTCACTAAATTAAGAGCTAATTGAATCCTCTCACTGTAACTATAAACCAGGAGCGTGCAGGAAACCGTCTTGTAAAAAAACAGCAACATTTTCCACATTAATTTCACCACACGCGCTCGCCACTGCCGACGATGTTGCACTTTGCCATCGACGCTCGGGCTGCGAGCAGCTCAACAAAAGGCCATAAATGCTTTAATCAAGCACAAGTAGGCAACTGGAGAATACCAGCACCACGGCAGACGCTCTGCCAGGGTAAACAATTTAATGATGGTTGTTTTTCACGCTCTTAAAGACAGTGTGAGCTGCACTGGTGCCAGATAGCAACACTGGAAGTGCAAAGTAAACATCGCTAACGACTGCAGGGGGGAAGAGAAAAGGATGGGAGGAGATCAGGGGTCAATTATTGCAGTCATAAAGAAAGAAGCATTGTTTATATTCATGCATTCACCCTTTAAGATCGCAGATTAATTGCATGTCGGAGAAGATCTCTGAAGAAAAGCTTTGCACAGCTTTGACTGACCGAGGACGTCCAGAGCTTTGACGACAGCTTCACAGCTCTTCTGTGGCTCTGATATGGTTCGAACGAGAATACTCGTACTACTGAACGGAGCACTTATCCTACAATTAATTTATTCTGAAAGCCTTCTGTGTGTCGGATGTGGGAAACATTTTGCTATTAAAGTTGCACAATTTTTCACCAGAAACGAAGACGAGATGCTGCAGACATGCAATTAAGTGCAAGTCTTTGATTTTCAGAGGAAAAGAAGCGTCTTTGAGGCCGTCGCTGCAAGTGAACATGCTTATTTATTAATAAATGACTGACTATAGAAATATAAGTGTATATGTAAATGTAATGGGGCTTGTAGAGGGGAACAACCCTCAGTTGTTGTGTATATCAGAAACAGAAGTTCTGCTCCCAACTGGGCCTCCTGACGTTCCAATATTACATTTCACTGAAACAATAACATTTCTGCATCAGAGGCTCCTGCAGCAACATGTGAGACGGGGAAAAACATTACGCTCATATCGTTTCTATATTTGGGTTTTTACAAGGTTAGAGAACAGCTCTCATTTACTGATAATATTTCATACATGGCACGTTGTATAGTTCACTATTACCCTGTTCCAATGTGTTTTAAACAGCCTCAAGGCAAACGAGTGTATGAGCCTTCTTCTTTAGCACATCACAGACTACCAGCAGTCCCCTGTGACCCTCCACCACCCCAACCTGGCTCCTAACACACGTCCTTCCTATATATATCGACATCGTCTGACTTTGTACTCCACTGTGGTCAGAATTACTCATTTAAATGTCATTATAGGGTTGTTCGGGCCACGGAGCATGTACGATGTATCCGGGCGTCTTCCTACGGAGGACAGGCTCCTTTCAACATACGACCAATAAATCAGGATAATATCCCGGCATCGCCTCGTCCCTCTCGTCTGCATGCATGCACGAGTGTCTGATGAAATGAGTTATGAACTCTCAGGCCTGCGCAGGACTCGCAGTGAAGCTTCCCCGACTCCACTGCCAGCGACCTTGAAGCTGCACACAGGAGCCGTAATGATACAATGGAAGATTTGCAGCCGATATAAAACTCCTAATGCGATTCACTCGGAGAGCCGCGATCAGATAAAGGAGGCTCATTTAAACATCTCCCATGTTAAATGTCAAATCACTGCTGCTGCTGAGTGCAGAGATCTGGGATAAAATGCAGCGCGCGGCCGTTTGTGGCCTGTCAGTCACGCAGGAACATCTTTAGTTGGACTGAAAAATGGGTTTCATGCGCTGAAACGGGGGAAAAAGTTGGGACGTGGTGACTCTTATCACAGTTCATTAATAACACAACGCAGCGCTCTTGTTCGTATTTTCCACTTTGTGCAGTTAGCAGCCAAACTGTCAGCACCTGATGGATCTCCAACCCCAACAGGAGGGGAGCTGGTGCAGGAAGAGGGGGGGCTGTATTTAGTTTCACTGTGATCAATTTCAGCTCCGTACACAATTTAATGTTCAAATAGGCGGTTGGATGCAAACAACCCGCCCTGAGGAATCACTTCCCTCGCTGATG
This sequence comes from Macroramphosus scolopax, assembly GCA_901007825.1. Taxonomy (NCBI): domain Eukaryota; kingdom Metazoa; phylum Chordata; class Actinopteri; order Syngnathiformes; family Centriscidae; genus Macroramphosus; species Macroramphosus scolopax. The sequence continues at coordinate 44,370 of CAAKHC010010892.1, forward strand.
ATCCGTCAAAGTGACGGCCTCGCTCCCGGGAGAGGCAGGCAGGAAGAAATGCACATGTTGCCGATGTTTGATGTGCGGGAACAAGGAACATATCGGGTCGCAATACATCTGTAAATCTGTTCCATGATCACAAAAAGGCCCCCGTTGTATGTTGGAGGCAGCGGAGGAAACCTCCCGCGTGAGCCTGATTGAAGCGATGCTGACAGCTCCGTCTCTGCCTCCTTTTTAAGCCGTCTGTGGTGCGATTAGATGACAAGCCGCCGTGATGACGATTGTCAGAGAACATAATGTTTTACAGTCGTTCCCTCAGACGACCCTGACAACCGGCGCAGCTCCTCATCAATGCAAAGAAACTCCCTGCGAGGGAGCTGCGGCGCCACTTCGGCTCTGCGCTGCAACATTTAGTTGAATGTCCCGTTCACTTACAGTTTATTGAGTTTATGTGATTAAAGTATACGACACGTTTTATATGCTTTTTTATTTGGGATGTTTTGAACTCGGGGGAACCTTGAAAACGAGAACATCTCGACGGACCTCCCTGACGACGATGATGATAATGATAATGATGAGTAATAATAAAGGGTGAGGCCGCACTCAGAGGACACATGGAGCATGCAGAGGCAGCCAGCAGAGGCTCAGACGGCCGGCGTTGATCCTCCCTCTATGTTTATCTCTCTCTCTTTTTGCCTCTATTCTTACTCATTTCTCCTCATGGCCCA
>CAAKHC010010894.1:0-36232 GCA_901007825.1 Macroramphosus scolopax
GTGTTGATCTTCTCACTGGTTGTGTTGCCAGGAAGAAAAACACCACCAGGCTGAATTAAGTTGGTGTGTGTGTGTGTGTGTGTGTAAACTTCGGTTCTGATATGAAAACTGTTTTTGTAAATAATGTTGATATTTGGGGGGAAATGGCTTCGTATGAAGAAAACAAAAAGATTTTTTTTTCTCTTATGATAATGAATTTATTTTAAGTTGCTGTCAGGACGATTGGACCGGACTCTTAACAGCCGTCAATCACACACACACACACACACACATTAACAAAACGAGCTTCAGCGGTCCTGAGAGTCGTCATGTGTCCGACGACCTTCACACCCGGTTCCTGATGCAGTACGACACGCTGAGGCTGTTTCTCAGCTTCCTTTGTTTTCTATAAAATAATATATAAATGTCTGTTTGACTTCACTGTGCAGCTGTTCTGTCTTTACGATGATGTCATCAGACGCGGTTCACTAGGAGAAGAGGTAAACAAACTGATTATCAGAACTGTTGAAAGGTTTCAGCACCACATGTTCGATTCCCGCGCTGGTTGAAGACGGATTGTTTCTTCATTTCTGCCTCGTAAACAACCAAAGAACAACAACACCACCACTGTCGTAGAGGAATCTGTTATTAATAATCTTTTAATAGTTACATAAACTCTGTACATTTACAACCTTTAAATTACATGAATTAGTTTGTTTACCAAACTATAATCACAAGATTCGTGTTTGGTTCTCTTGAAAACAGTTTGGACTCGTGGCACTAATAAAATAACAAACCCTCCCCGCAGGCGTCCGGAGGGGAGAGGAGGAGATTCATGTTGCAGTCAAATCCAGCGATTAAAAAAAAAAACAATTTAAATCATCGTCCTAATGCCGCGGCTGCAGAGTGACTCTGTTCCCTGGAATGATAATGTTCTGTCTACCTGTCAGCCTTTAGTCTGCACATAGTAAACATCCAGTGTGCTTGTGGCTCTCACATCCTGCTGTGGAGAGTCCCGAGCGTCCGGCGTGATTCTCTCACTGCGCTCGGACACGCAGCGCTCAGCAGTTGACGCCCAGGCCGGTCCAGTGGTCCGGCACCATGAGGAAGTACTTGTCCATGGCCTCACAGAAGCGGGCGCGGTACAGCTCCGGAGACACGACGGTCGGCATCTTACCTGAGGACACGGCACACCACAGGTCACAAGCTGCATGATGCTAACAGAGCTGTTTGACGGTAACACTAATTTAATTTGCCGTTAGAAGATTCAGATATGGAGGTTCTTATCATAAAGAGCGTGAGCTTGATTGGGACCCACCTTGACCTCCCAGGATTCCAGTGGATTTGACGACCATCTCCAGCCTCTTGTCCCAGGTAAACGTCCTGATATAATCTGCAGGATGAGACGTGTCGTAAGAGGACGCATCATCGGAGCGTTGCTCCCAAAGTTAGAAGTTATCCGCCCCTCACCTATGATCCCGACCACCAGCTGGTCGGTGGCGTCATCTCGCCCCACCAGCAGGGAGTAGTCGATGATCAGGTGGCTCGACAGGAAGTAGGCGTCGCTGTGTATGGCGGCTCGGAGGATGGACTTGCAGTGGGAGCGGATGTACAGCGGGTTGTCGTGGATCAGCTTCAGCAGGTTCTCATCCAGCAGAACCACCTCGCAGCTCTCTTTCCCCGAGTCCGTCTTCACGTTACGGTTCCTCAGCGATCCCTTGAGGTCAAACACCTGCAGAGGAAACATCACATGTCTCCCTTCAGTCTTCACATCCTCCACGCTCATCAGTTTCTTTCAGCGTCAGTCCTACCTGAGCCATCTTGCGTCCATAAAAAAGATTTTCCATCACAAGCAGGTCCAGTTTCTTCTCCGTGTTGTTCTGGGAGTTCTTGTAACCGATCCGGTAGACACCCAGGATCTTTGCCAGAGCCGTCGGCCTCTGTGGAACAAAACGGTTATTGACGTGTAAGCAGAGAAGAAACAACAGGAACTACTGTAGACATGATGATACACACCTTCTGCTGCACGGCTCCGGTGATGTAGGTGAAGTAGTGAGGTGCAAAGTCCAGGAAGGACTGGACCTCCAGTCTGGGCATCTGCTTCAGGATGAACCGGTCATCTGACGGGACACAGAGGACAAGAAGGTTACCATCATCTTGATGAAGCAGGAGGCTGCTGACAAAGACATGCATCTGTTAGCGTCTGGCTACAACCTTCTGTTGCGTAGAACACGGCCCCCGACTTGCCGCCTCGCGCCTGCCAGTTGACGCAGTGGGACAGCGAGCGGACGAAGTCCTCCTCAGCACTCTCCATGATCTCCTCGCGCATCTTGTGAAACTCCTCCGCGTAGTAGATCCGACAGTAGAACTTGGCGTTGGCGTCAGAGAACTCTGCACGTTTAAAAAGAGGTGAGTTTAGTGGATTTATTGCGGAGCTCCGACGGGGAGGGAAAGACTTCCGGAGATAAAACACTCACGCAGCTCGATGTGAGGATTCTGGGTCTGCTTCTTCTGCTTGTCTGCCGAGTCGATGTCCTCTGAAGACAACAGAGATCAACATGAATCACCTCACACATTTCAAATCCTCAGTGAATTGAGGGTCAGGTGACCCGAGGACCGGAACACCTACTGAGGGGATCCGCCTCCGAGCTGCTGCGGCTGTGCTGGGAGGAGCTGGACTCACTGGGCCTGGCCGGGCTGCTCTTCGCCCGACTCTCTCCAGCGCTGAGGAGAAATTATAAAAACAAATGAGCACATAACAGGAATGATTTCAGCTTCACCGAGGTCCTGACGGCAGCGAAGACAAATCAAACGAGACAAGTTATTTAAAGCGCTTCGTACCCGATCACCTGCGGGGCCTCGTCCCCTCCGGTGTTCGAGGTCTTGGACAAATCATCCAGTGCTGTTTTATACTCCTTGCAACTACGAAAAAAATAAACACAATCACATTTCAGAAAATATCAGCAAAGGCGACATTCTGAGATCATTTCTGCCCTAAGTGAGATTAGAACGGGCGTGCGGGTGTCACCTGAGGGCGAAGGCGATGATGGAGCTCGGCTCTCGCTCACACACTGCGATGGGAACCCGCTCGTGTTCGTACATCAGGTAGTGCTTGTCCGGGTCACTGCGGCACAGATCACCAACACAGTCAGACAAACCATATACGAGTTCCTGTGATGCAATAACCGCCGGATGTTTGCACCACTTACAACGGGAAGGGGATGGAGTTGTAGCTGTTGCCGGGCAGGAAGTTGGCCAGGATGGCCTTCATGGTGGACTTCTCCTTCACCTGGCTGTCAGTGGAGCCGACCAGGTGTCCGTCAAACACGTCTGACAACGAGAGAGCACAGAGCGTATGAAGCAGAGGCTGGATTAGACATGCAAACAGTAGTGTGTGTGTGTGTGTGTGTGTGTGTGTGTGTGTGTGTGTGTGTGTGTGTGTGTGTGTGTGTGTGTGTGTGTGTGTGTACCCTCTGGGATGCTGACAGAGTCCTGCTCCGTGAAGGAGGGGCCGGGCGTGAGCGGCTCTGATCCAGGTTCCCCCGGCGACGGGAGCATGTAGGAGGACGTTGAGAGCAGCGTGTTAAGGTGACGGTCCTCTGTCGGGGAAACAGTCACCATCACTATCTGCTTCGCTCAGTAGGAATAAAAACCAGGAAGGGATTTTCACCGGGACACTCACCTTTGTCACCATTCTGAACCACAGGAGAGGGGTTACGGGGGGAGGAGTCCAGGGTGCTCTGTCACCAGAACAAGAGAAGGGTTATACGGTGTTACTGAACAATCAACAGGGCAGCACAGTCCTACCTGTGGGAGGAAGTTAGTACCGGACTGAATCAGGTTACCAACCTTGTTGTCTTCAGCGGTGGTCTGTCGGTGTCTGCCCGGACTGGGCGGGACGGACAGACGCTTCCTGCCTTTCTCCTGCTGGAACAGGTCCTGCAGCCTTGGAGTGCAACAGAGAAACAAGTTAGAAGAACCTGGTTCTGGTGGTTCCTTTGAATTCAGAAATCATCAGGGTAAAGAAGATTCTGACCTGCTGTTCCAGGACTGCAACATCTCACATAGACTCTGCTTCTTTATGACCAGCGACTCCAGGACCACCTGGAGCTGCTGAGGAGAGTCCAGGCCGCACACCTGCAGGCGCCCCTGAAGCTTCTCGATCCAGCTGCGCAGCTCGGCCTCCTCCATCTACACACAGAAGACAACGACTTCAAGACTCCCACTGGATGCAGGAATTAGACAAACTCCCAGAGAGGAACCTACATCTTTCTGAGCAAAGAGGTCCTCCATCTTCTCCTCTCGTGTCTTGCTGAAGGTGTCCGTCTTCAGGGAGGTGAGGCGGTCGTCTATGGCCAAATACACCTGAACCACTCTGAGGAGGAGGAAGAAGGACAGACCGGACTGTTGGATGTGTTCAGGGTGCCGAAAAACACTGAATAAATGTGCTGCAATCACTTTGTCCTACTTGAGAGAGAAGTCCTTCAGGTCCTGCTGCAGGCTGGCTTTAGAAGGCCCCATGTTCCTGATGAAGATCTTGGGACGAGGAAGACAAATCTCCAACAGTCTTACAGACGTGTAGCTGAGGAGGAAAGAAAGAAAACAGTCATCACCGTCAAACAATGGACTGATGAGGTCTGGAGGTCTGAGGCTTCACGTCTACTTCCACATCTGCAGCTGACCTGAAGGACGCCACCATCTGGTTGTAGGAGAAGTACTGGTGGTAGTCTTTGTGGATGGAGTGTCCGCAGGGCTCCGCGTTCGCCCTCCTGGTGTACTGGTGGCCGTAGAAGCGCAGCTCCAGGTACTTGGCAAAAGACATGGACCAGGAGTCGTTGGACAGAGGCACCACTGGTGTCACCTGAAGAGGAGGGGAAAGGTTTCAGAGGGACGGGGGGAATATGAACTAACTGCAAAGGCATCTTAGAGGAAGCAGTTTAATTTCCTCCGACAGCCGTCGTGCCAGATGTTTTACCACATGACCGGACGGACTTCCCAGATTTATTCCCCTCATGAGTCAGTAGCTCTGACCTGTTTACAGATGCGGCACCAGGAGTAGTTGAGGATCGTGTGCTGGTAACCCGGCACAGGGGAGTCCAGCTCCTTCAACACGATCTGCACGCAGCCGCTGCCGTGCACAAACCGACGGATGTGGTGCACCATGGGAGTCTCGCAGAACATGCTGGGGCACTGGTAAGACGGCCTGGAGACGACAGACGCATGGAGCCGAATGAGAGGCAAAGACAGCAAAGAACGGTCTCTTCTAGAAGTCGGACGACGCGGTTACAGTTGTTTATTTCTCCCTTCAGAGACTAAGTGCGTCTCTGATCAACAGATCATCATCTTACCTGAAACAGTATCTCTCCAAGAACACGCCCAGTGAAAGATCGTTCTTGCCATAGAATTCCATGGTGACAATCCTGTTGACAACAAATGACAGTGACTACAGACTCTCCCAACCACAGCATGAGTGTTTATGTTATTAGGGGTTTACCACGGGCTGACGCAGGGGTTGGGAGCGTTGCTGGACTGAGCTGATGAACTGCTGAAGAGCACGCAGAGTCTCTGATGATTGACGGGAGTCAGACAGTCCAGCTGAAAACAAACGAGGCCCCGTGAGTTTGTACAACGACGTCCATCGATCGACTGTTTGTGCTATTAGACGGATACAAACGAACGCTCCTCACCTTCGGGGCCAAACTCATTTCCTGCTGTCTGCTTGGCTTTTCCTCCTCGCTGTCGGCCTTCACCGGCGCCTTGATAGTCGGCTCTTCTGTCCTGCTCTGGCCGCCGCCCGTACAGTTGAAGGGGTCGGTTGCGTCCCTCTGTCGAATGCGACCCCCCATCGCTCTGTACTCTGCCAGCATCTTAGCGAGATCGTGGCTGCTGCTCAGCTGCTCGACGATGCGGGTGCTGGTGAGGCTGTGGCAGGGGAGGATATCGATTTGCCTCGGCGGCGGGCCACCGTTGGTCTGACTACTGACCAGGGAGGAAGGCGCAGAGTCTTTAAGGAGCTGCCGCTTCCTGCGCCCATCCAGTTCTTTAAAGTCCTTGTTGAGGAGGGGGGATAGGTAGACCTACAGACATGGAGGCACAGGTGAGCACGCTGAAAACATTATCAACATCTAGGACGGTTTGGTTGAACCGTACCTGTTCAGGGAAGTAGTCTCTGCTGGGGCAGTGCATGCCGGCGGTGGTCAGGAGGAACGGCTCCCTGAAGGTGATGAAGGGAGAAATGCACAGGATGATGTCGTTCAGCTCCTGCTTTAGGACGGCGGAGATGGACTTCAGGCGGTCATCAGAAGAAGCCACCTGCTCTGCCACAAACAGGCCGGTGTCATCCTGCAGAGGGTCTCGGAACAACCTGGGAGTGGGTGTTACTGAATCCTCCTCATCCTCGGTGACCAGTGACTCCCCCTTCAGGAGGCTTCCCTCTTCCCCCGTCTCCCCATCAGAAGCTCTGCTCAGAATGTTTGACGGTACCTCCGGGTCTTCCTCCATGATGAATGGCGGCGATACTGACAGAGGAGGCGGTGGGGGGCTGTAGAACGGCGAGGAGGTCTTAGTCTCGGTGTTTCCCGCCTCCTCACCTTGAACAGAGGAGGCGGGTGATTTGCGATTGTCCTGGACGCAGCTCATCTCTCCGTTTTTAGAAGAAGACTCTGAGGGAAGCCTTTCTTCATCAGCTTCTCCTCCTGGTACAGGATCGTCAGGATCAGGTACAATAGTTTCATCCGTGCTCTCTTCGTTTGTCTCAGTCCCCGTCCTCTCTCCGTCCATCTCCTCCTCCTCTGCAGTCGTGCCCTCCAGCAGGCAGGGGAAGGAGGTGCTCTGGGCCAAGCTGGGCGGCATGGCAAACTCATCCATGAGGAAGGAGATTTCCAGCTGGGAGTGGTAGGCGACGCACACCATCAGCATGATGATCTCCTTCACCCTGGCCAGCTCGTATTCCAGAGCACCGCGCAGCTTGATGGAACACCCCAGGTGAGGGGCGCAGCCCTCGAAGAACATCAGAGTTTTCACATCATCTGGAAGGGCAGACGGAAACAATTACGGGACCTGCGTCAGAGCCATCGCACAGCGTCTACGTTCTGATTGACACCTCTGTGCTGCTTACTGTTAGCCAGGGTGAAGGGCTGCATGTAGAACTTGTGGCAGGTCCCGAGACGAGGTTTGGTGAGGAGCTGGTCCATCGACATCACCAGGTCACCCTGAGTCATTCGACTCACCCGGTCCAAGACTTGCTAGCAAGACAAAGAAGGAAACCCCGATGTAGAAATCATGGAGGATAACCCAACAGATCTATCTGTGCAGCAGCACTGACATACTGACCGGTTTGACGTTGATGACCAGCGTGATGCCGTGCTCCAGCAGCATGTCCTGGGCAATACGAGACACCGTCTTCTCCACTAACACCAGGTTTGGACGGACGTCCACTATACGCTGAACATAGTTCTTCAAAAACTCTCTTTCCTGGAAATAAAGCCAAAGAAAAATCAGACAACTGGAGTAAATGAAACCAGGTTGAATCCGACGGTTGTGAGTGACCTCCTGACCTGCAGCACGATGGGGTCGATGCAGGTGAACTTGGTCTCCTCCCTGTACAGATACTCTATGGAGCACTTCAGCAGCAGGATCTTGGGGTTCTTGATGTACGAGTTCATCTGATAACAGGTGACAAGGCTCAGGTTCCACATCCAACACAAGCTGCTCTGTTGTTTAGCAATGGACAGGAGCCAGTGCTTCTATACAGTAATGATCCTTTGGATGAATCTGACTGTACCTTCTTGTGAGCGATGTTCTTGGTGCACACGAAGCCATTCACCACAGTCGAATCAAACTTCCTCCCTCCAGGAATCTGAGCCACAAATGGAGATTCAGTTACCAGTAATGATAATACAAACTGGAACACTAAAGTTGGACGAAGAGGTTACGGACCTTCTTGATGTGGACCAGCTGCCGGATGTCCATGTCATCATCGCAGTTCCGAACATCAGGCCGCACCGTCTGGACCACCTGGCGAACGACGGGGACGACGACGTCCCGCCAGGACAACGACAGGGACTCGCTGTAGAGCAGCTGCTGCAGCAGCGCCATCATGTGGCTGTGGTTGGCCGAGCTGAGCGAAGGGAGGCAGAGAGAGACAGAGGGTTCAGATACGCAGCATCACCTTTTATAGAGTCAAAGACGAAGTGACAGGTGAAATCCACGATAAAAATACTCTCTACATGTCCACTCACAGCAGCCTCTCCATGGCCTTCTTCTCCCCGTTCTCCTCTCGGAGCTGGTCGAGGGAGCTGTGGTGCCAACCCAGCGGAGTGAACAGCATCTCTTTGGCTTTCTCCTCCACGCGACGGTTGAACAGGGACTCTGCAGGAGCATCACATCAAAGATGGTTATGTAATGTAGTCAGTCGAGATGAAAGAGGACGTGCAGTCTTCCTACCCTTGATGAAGGCGTCGCTTATGACAATGTTCTGTCCTCCATCCTCAGACACCAGAAACTCAGCTAAAAGAGGAGAGACAAGCATGTGAGATGTTTTACTTCTTAGGAATGTTTGTGGTTGTTTCTTTAATGTTAATGCATAAAGCTGATACAGAACCGATTTGAATGAACGATATTCTATATTTTAACTTGATTTACGATCAATTTGCAGACAGAGAATCAGGCAGACATGTGTGGTCTATGAACCTTTCTGCTCGGTGGTAAGAGGCACGTGTGGATACTTGGATTGTTTCTTGATGTGGAAGTTCACATTGTTTTGCTCCATGTTGAGGTTGATGGAGGCGGCGGAGTCACTGTCCACCACCGACTGGAAGCTGCTGACCGACGTCCTCTTGCTGGGGCTCGCAGAGTCTGCAGGGAGGGAGGGAGGGAGAGAGGGAGAGAGGGAGAGAGGGAGAGAGGGAGAGAGGGAGAGAGACAGAGACAGAGACAGAGACAGAGACAGAGACAGAGACAGAGACAGAGACAGAGACAGAGACAGAGACAGAGACAGAGACAGAGACAGAGACAGAGACAGAGAGAGAGACAGAGAGAGAGACTGGCCAATGAGCTGCAGTTGGAACTTATATTCAAGGGAGCCAAGCCAAAGGCAGCTTGTAATCCAGACCATCAGATTGTGGCTGCTGTTGTAAAAATAAGGATTATCTTGCAGAAGAAGACAGGTGTTCCATACTAGGCAAGGTGTAGTCAGTCTCATCCGCCAGCTGCTCAGTGTCGCTGTCATCGTTGATGTCCTTGAACCAGGACGGCTCTGAATGCCCCTCCACCGAGTTGACACTGTCGCTGTCTGGAGACGGAGTTTCTGAGAACTCTGTACTCTAGAGTCCAGACGGAGAGACGGAACCATCAGCACATTTCTTTCACTGAAATAATCAGTTATTGGAGCCGCTTGTGACACTTGTGTTATCAAAACTCGCATGAAACAACTTAAACATTTGTCGAAATCTGAGTCTTCTCATGAGGCTGTGCAGAGCTCACCTGCAGGGGGCGGTAGAGAGCGTATTCATCTCTAAACAACTGGTCGTGGTGAGTGACGCAGTCGAGCCAGCGACCGTCCACTAGTGCCTGGCCGATGGCGATAGCCTGCACCCTGTAACACACACACACACACACACACACACACATCAGCATGGGAGGGAGATAACGAGCTGCTTTCAACTGGAGAGTAGCTTTAGTTATGTAAGAGCAGCCATGACAGGCACACAAAACAAAATATTTCTTTGTCCAATGAGATGCTACCTGGTGGAGATGGTGCCGTTCCTCAGCAGCCAGTTCACAAGCTCCTTTCCCACAATGCAGTTGGGGTAGGTCCTCAGCCAGTACCTGTGGTCCTGGAACTCCATCCCTGTGCTGTTGTGGCAGATTTTCTTCCACAAGTCCTTCAACTGCGATGAGTCCTGCAAGAATATGTTGCATTTCATTAGATAATCAGTTCAGTGCGCTCATCTAAACAAGGAACTGAAAAGAAATACGAAGGAAGTAATAAAGCAGCCACCAGCAGGCTCTTCCTCTCCTCCTCGCTGTGGTCCAACTTGGTGCCGCTCTTGGTGCTCGACAAGGCTCGGCTGGTCGGCGGGCTGACTGAGCTGTCGTACGAAGGCACCATGGAGAATCCGGAGCGGTCCAGCGACAGGTTGGTCACACTGGCAGACCTGTTGAAGACAGAGAGAAGGGTAAGTTAAGTTAAAGATCAGATGAGCCAAACTACTGCGTTTATAAAACAAAGCCAGGGCAGCGACTCACCTCTTCCTCGTTGGTGATTTTCCAACATCTTCCTGCAGTGTTGTCAGTCTGGAAGAGAGGCCGCTGCTCTGAGGTTCCTGGTGAATCATACTATTCAACAAACACACACACAAACGTTATATTCCACCTGCTGTCATCTTCCTTTGTGTTGTTCAACCCCTGTGTTATCTATGATCATTGAATGTGAGCATGCAGAACACTATCTTCCTCGCAGCACTAGAGAGCATTAGTCTTTACTCACACACAGCTAAAGCTGAGACAGATGTGAAGAATGAATAAAAACAAACAGCCAGACTCACGTTTTTCTCATCCCAATAGGAGTTTTTCTATGCCAGGAGAGAGAGGAAAGATATTTTCTTTGAGGCAGGTTGACAGAGAAAACAAGCAGGGAGCACGCCGATTGAAAAGCAGTGGCATTGCTCCGACGGCGAAATGAACGCGCCGCGGAACCATCTCTGTTTCAACAGAGACGTCCTCCAGCGGTCATTTGACAGTTTGCCTGCTCTGTGCACAGCTAATGAAACCTTTGAATGAGTTAATCAACAACTTGTTAAGTAGTAACTAAAAGAGGAAGATTAGCACTCGTGCAAAAACATGCTCATGATTTACTGAATAACTAGTCCGTCTTTTCCTCTTTGCAGTCACTGATTGATAAGAAGGTTTCCACACCGCATCACAGGGTGCATGTCAGGACACATGATGCACATGCAAAGACTCTCAATGTCCCCTTTACATGCAAGAGGCCCACTGTCACAAGCAAATAATAAAAAGGCCAAAATCATGTTGATGTCATGTATTAAACCCGATTCTAGTTCATGAGTGTGGACCATGCACAGGCTGCAGGACAAACAGAGATGAGTTACACAGCAGAAGAAAACAAACAGGACAAACAATACCAACCCATGACATTTAACACGTCTATGAGTCCAGATTATGGTTGTAAGTAAGTCGACAGCTTTGGCATTAGGGGTTTGCTACTACTAAATAAGGGTGGGTGATATGACAATGACTGTTCAACCGATTTCTACTGTTGCACGGTGTATCGTCATATCAACCAACCCTACTGGTGATGGCTGGAAGTGAGGAGGAACGAGGCATCAAGCACTGACGTTGCCATGCAGGATGTCTCCTTCATGATTATACGTGTGCAGAATTACATTTGAGATCAGATCCAGAGACACATTCAACCGGGATATATTAGTAACATGATTCTATCTGGGCAAAATAAATAAACAACAGAAGATAAAAAATTGTCCAAACTGAATTTCATGATTTGTCTTCACCTCTGCCAGGTCAGGTCTTCCTCCAGGAAGATGTTCCTGCTGGCCTTACGTCCACCTACAGGTGTCCGAGGCTCGCTGGGTTCCAGCACGCACACAGAGGAGGAAGAGTCGGACAAGACGCTCAGGTCCTCTCCGATGGAGCCCGACTCAGCGGAGTGAGCGTAGCTCAGTGCTATCTTACGGCAGTACGTACAGGCTCGTAGGTCTCCTAGGGGAAGGAAGGAAAGGTGATTCATTAAAATAAGTGTTTTCTAACTCATCTTTAAATGCATCAGGCCGTATGATGACACGTTCATGTTGCTGACCTGTGTAGCCCATAAACTTCCCCGGGATCTCCTGGTTGCAGCAGCGGCTGCAGAAGATCTGGCCACATAGCCTGCAGTGGTGGCGCCGGCGGAAGGTGGTGAACTTCTCGTTGCAGTCGTAGCACTCCTTACACTGGCTGTCGGGCATCCAGTACTGCTTCAGATCGCTGTCCTGAAGGGGAGCAAAAACAATAATACACTTTTATCTCCACTTGGTGTTCCTGCATGGTTTCAGCTTGCGATGGTTGTTGAGGCAGAATACCTGGCTCTTCCCCTCCATGATCTCCTTGAGTCTCTTAAGGGCTGTGCGGAGCTGCACAGCCGTGCGGGGATCATGATTGTTTAGAGGCGTGTCCGACTTCCGGCTGCCGTCTGAAAGCGTGCGTGTAGATACAGACACACGAACACAAAGGGCACACATGAATACAGGCAAGACATCTGAAGTCTTATCAGAGCTCAGCGGTCTCATCATAGTTCACCTTCTAAAAGGTTGCAAAGGTGAAGTAAATAACACAGGATGCGATCAATAATAAAAACAAAACTGGGGAGGAATTTAAATGTTAGAGATAATTCATTCCAAGTATTAGTACTGAGTGAGAAAGACTCGGGCAAACCAAAGACCAGGGGGAAGCGCTTCTTTAGGAGGAATGCAAATATCAAACACTCACACACACCAGCATGCACTTACACACTGAAAACAGTTTGTGTAAAGGCCATTCATTCGTACGGAGTTGTTATGGTCAAGCTAAAAGCATCTTTAGTAAACCACACAGTGCACAAGACCCCTCACCTGGCCAATCCACTGAAATCAGAAGAGACATGAGAACGGATGTTATAGCGTTTCAGAGAACATGCAGTCACCTTTCTCTTGTTCAAATGATCTGATTGGTCCCATCTAGTTTTGATGATTAAAATCCCCCCCCTCCCCTCCCCGCCTAACGACTAACCAGATCCGACGACGTCTGAGTGTCTGTTGGATTCATTCTCTATGAAGAGCAGCAGACACGAGTGCGAAGGAAAAATGTCTAACTGTGTCACACAGCCTCACATATTCAAATTCAGTTAGTTTCTATTTCAAATTGATATGAATCAATAAAACTCACTCCTTTTTCTAACGTTGCACTTCTTCAACTAGCTGCAAATTCAATTAAAAAACACAGTCCAACAGTTTCAGTGTAAGTTGATGAGGGAGCTGAACTTAAGAGCAAACGAGGGATATAAAGTTTAATGAAATCATCTTTATCAATCTGTATTATCAGCGGCCTCTGATGAGTTTAATAATTGGAAGAGTTTAAAAGGAAAACCACTGAAAGTAAAGAGATAACAGGATCAGAGCCTGAGTCAATCAGAGGAGGAAATCATTGTGAGTGTCCCCCAGTCTAATCCTTGTATGAAGGGTTGGTGTCGACCTACACGGAACATTTACAGTATAACATTTAAGATACATTAGATTAGGCATTGAGATACTTTACGCCTACTTCAAGTCCTGCAAACATTCTGCAAGTCAGTACTTCTCTTCAACAGCTCGAGATGTTACCAAAGAACTCTTCATCTATCACAGACCTGTTTCTTACAGAGACATTGCTGTGTGATGAAGCACACACAAGCCTCAAATAGCAAAGTGTGTGTGTGTGTGTGTGTGTGTTTTACCCGAGGCGGTGGAGGTGCGTCGGAGGTGCTCTGGATGTGGTTTCCGGAGCGTTTGTGAGTAGATGGAATGAGAAGGACTGGTGGACAAGCTCCTCCTCTCAGATTCGGGAGAAGGGGACGGCACATCTGGCTTCTCTGGAACTGTCGAGGGAGGCCGGCCCTCCTCTACACACACAACACACACACACACACGTCGAAGAGAAAGCAGACAAGAAGACGGACGTGGTTAGAGAAGACTTCACCGAGGGATGATGTGGTTCATTCTATTGGGTTCATTTGATTTTTAGGTGAGGTCACCGAAATCTGCCGCAGAGTGAGAGCCTGAATACTTCAACACTATGTGCACTTATAAGATTTTGATCTTGAGAACGATCGCTGGGAAAATGTTTTATCACCTCCAGTTTTATACGGCCCACTTACTATGTGACACTCCGTCTATTGATCAGTGCTGAAATTAGTGCTTTAATCAGTAGAACACTAACAAATTTACTTTATTTGTACAAACATTTAAGCCAGCTAACGAAGAAAAATACAAAGAAGCTGCAACTACTATCACTCATTGATCGCTGGATCCACCCTCTTAACTGTTTTCTGTCAGTGATATTTTGGACAGTTGTTCAACTGTAATTCATCTCTTGGGGCAGTTAGAAGTTATCGCAGGTCATACATTCTGAAACTGGAGTAAGTAATTGACACATTGAATTAGTTGCAGGGCCACTCTTAGTATGTCACAACGTCCGTTTTTAGTTAAGCTGTTTGAAAACGCTCTAATAGGCTTTTGGCATTTGAAAAACAGTTAATTAGTAATAAAACATAACCAATTATTTAAAAGTAAAGTTACAAACTGTTCAGTATTCTTGTGAAAGAAAAGACTATTCCAGACCAGATGGATAATCTTGCTGTCTTGATGTATTTCAGGCACGTGAAGCCTGAAACATTCGGAGCCTGCTGCCTCAGGAGAGGCCTGAAGTTCGGGGAACAGTTAGTCATGCGGTTCCCTGGTTCCTGGTACTGATCCAGGAAAAAGATTTCAATCACATGACCTCCAGAAGACGGCTAATGGTTACTAATTCTGAGATCTGCTGTTCTGGGAGCTGTTACACTTGTTTGCATTAGGCTTAAAATTAAAAAGGTCATATCAAATAAAGATATGAACGCACTGTATTCAGTTACACAGATGTTTGCTGTCACTTTCCGTTTACTTTCACACTTTTTCTATTTTTATTTCTACAGGGATTATTTTTGACCACATTTTGTCAAACATGGCAACAAATAACCACCATTAAAAGGAGAAGTGCGTATTATTAAGGGGGATCTGAAACATGGAAATAGAATATTCATAACTATGTTTCCATAAGTGAACTTAACACCTGACACAGAGTCATCGTGCCTTCGTTAGTCTAGGATGAGCTCTTCATATTTACACAGTTAGAGGATCCTCTTCTACAGAGGTTTGTTGTTATAGGAAAACCCTCCAGCATGTCAGCAATTACATCCTTTTAGGTTTTATAGGATTCAGGGAAGAGAATGTTGCTCCTGAATCAAGTTGTCATCAGAATAAAAATATATTTACTTTTGAAGAGTGTGTGATTCTTCCTCCATGCAGATTATCACCTTTGCTGGAGACTCCAAACTAAATTAGGAAACCTCTTTGAGCGCTTCTTAATAATTTGGGAACTAAGACTAAAAGTCTTTACTCCTAACAGTCTGTTCCATTGTATGACTCCATACCATTGGTGTGTAACATCATCTAGACCTCACCTTTGTTGTTAAAGCGAAACAGGTTGACGAACGAGCTGTACGCTGAGCGCAGTGGAGGCTCATCCTGCTCCGGAGTGAGGGGTTTGAAGTGGGTCAGATGGGAGGGGCTTGTGGGCGAGTTGACAGGCGGCTCGACGTTCCAGTCCGTTGAAGATGAAGACGAGGATTTGTCATCAGCAGCCATGTCACTGCTTCTCCGTCTAGAGAGGCAACAATAAATGTTAAGCGTGTGTAACTCATTAACTTCACTTTAATTGGCATTAGGGATCTTAATCAAGTTGAAGCAGCTTCACTGAGTCTGTGTCTCAGAGCAGCATCAGTCACAGGTTCTGAGTAGGCTTGGGTGACATAGCTGAAACATCTAGATTAAATGTTTTATTTCATTCAATATCAATAATTATTGATAAACTTTCTTAATGCCAATAAAGATCAGGAGAAGGCGGTTGAATTTAACTAGCACTTGCAAGATGACCTGTCTTTTTATTTTAATTAACATTGTTATGTCACATGTCCCTGGTGCACCCAAACAACACACCTGATAAGTAATGGGTTGTTAGCATGTCATGCTCCGCCAACAAGGGATATGACTGGCTACTAACGAGCCAGGGAGGGAGGACTCTTGGGGTTTATTCATGCAAACGAACTTCTGTTTGCGTTTACTTGTTGAACATTCTATTGCACAGTTTATGCTGCTGATGAAGTGTCCATCACTAGTACATATACTGTTTTATTTCCCAGTCAAGGCCGAGTTCTTAGATTTAAGATATGATCTGCTGTCTAACAACCACTGTGTTATCATTTAGTTACTTTTGGCTATTCAACTCATAATCATCTAGTAGTCGGTCTAGTTTCACTTCTCCATTTTGAATATTGTCTATTTTATACAGCTTAGTCAGAAACGTGAGCATTAAGAAATATATCTTGTAACAGTTAGTATTAGATTAGATTAGATTAGATTAGATTCAACTTTATTGTCATTACACATGTATAAATACAGGGCAACGAAATGCAGTTAAGTGTCTAATCAGAAGTGCAAAGAGCAGCAAGTGCAATAAATACGTATATACAGTATGTGCAAAAATACGTATGTACAGGATGTGCAGTATAAAGAAGAGTATAAAAAGTATGAACAGTAGCGCAATATACAGGCGAGCAGTATATACAGTAGCAATATAAACAGCATGAACCGTATAGAGCGGTAAAAACAATATAGTGCAATATAAAGTAAATAGAGCAGCAATATAGTAGAAACAATATAGTGCAGTATAAAGTGTATAGAGCAGCAGTATGAGAGCACTCTCATTTTTAAAGAGACATTCCGTGAGAAAAAAAAAACCATGTTGATGTCAAAAGACTAAAAGGGGCTCAACACTTTCAAAAACCACTATGATGATAACACTCATCCCTCTAGTGCACCTATGGACCACTGGTGCTAAGTGACATAAACCACAACTACATACACATATATTGATTAATATTCTCCTTATCATTGACAGTACGTCAGCTTCACTTTTGATCTAACATGTAGCATAATGCTAAATATATCCCTGCAGCCCAGGTGCTCCCCTGTATGTATACCCACTAACAAAAGCATGTGTTAAATGACAAACAAACACCTGCTGCAACAGGAGGAGAGCGACCAAACCACAAGCATTATAGCTTTATAAATAGACACTAGTCATACTAGTGACACATACAAGTCAAATGATAAGACACTGTACTTGGATAACTATGTCATAAAATCCCACATTTGAGGAAGACAACCTTTTCCTGAAACCTGTAGAATCTCATGTGTCGTTCAAACTATAATGCCAATGAAAACACAGCCTAGGAGAGCTTTAAATGAGATTTAACGTTAGGTGTAAGACAACTGTCAATATGCCATGCGAACTGATGCTAAATAGCAAAGCAACAAAAAATAACATTATATATTTTTCTATCAAAACACTGCTGCTACTGTGTAAATCTGGATGAATTAATCTCCCATTCTCCCCTCAGATTTCTTGATCGATTAACAAGTCGGTTGATCGCTTAGTTGAAAGTCGTGTTCAAACACTTAAACTGTTCCTTAAAATAGTCACGTTTGTTCATAAGCTAAACGTGTAAATAGTTTAAAAACTTACTCTTTAAAGAGCGCCTCAGAAAATGAATGCCATGCCATTTGGGATGGTGTGTCGAGAAAATTAGCAGAAGTGACGTGAGCTGCATCACGTTTTTCACTCCGTCATGTGATCATAACAGGCCGTTTCATGACTGCTGTGTCCTTTTTACAGTTTGACAGATGGGGATCGACCCCTTGCACACTGTCAGGTAGTTGACGCACGTTAAATGCGTCAATTTGCCCTTTCACGTAGTGTCGTTGACAAACTGCAGACAGATCAAGATGTCTATAGAGTCTAAAGACTTTTACCGGATGCTGCCCAACTTCGCAAGGAATTGGATTTTAAGCTAACGGTCGCTAACAACTGTAGCCCGTTAAGTCAAAGACATAAATGACAGTTCTGCTTTTACTTGCTTGACATTTCAAACCAAATGAATACTGACTTTCTTAATACTTAATATTTCATAATCAGCCTGCATAGTTGGCAGCTATTAGAGACACGAATAAAGAACAAGCTGCTAACGCTAGCCAAGTAGCCTAACGATGGGTACAGTACAGCTGTGTTTATCAAGGCTAGCTTCTGTTAGCCTCCTATGCTAATTAACCGGTTGGCTGCAACAACCTTGTTTTTGGAACATTTACCGCACGAAAGACGACTGAACTATTGCCGTCACAGAACAAAACGAGACTTACCCATTTACTTATGAATTCGACATCGCCAGTCGAAGCTCTCAAACGTGCCAGAAATGAGTTAAACCCATGGAAATAAGACGTCTCGCATAACTACACAGACAGCTTCGACCAGTCGAAAGAGGAGCGTGAGGAGAAGACATGACGAGTCGAGCGAACTCTCGGAGTCATCGATTGAACACGATCTTCAGCCCTTTTTGGTTTGATTTAAAGAATAACCTTTAAAACAAATTGAAACCATATAATATAAACTAAGGTTAATATAATATAATCATTAACGACTCCAATATATCCCTCTTAGCATAATATTATATCCATAATATGATATGGCAAAATAATCGCCATATAGGTACAGCTCATTCTCTACTAATGAAAATATACAATTGTACATTTACAAGATGTATTCAGACACTTCAAAATTACTTCAGTTGTACAGCAGACTCTGATTTTCTGTTGTCTATTGTAAATTTTATTTTTCTCAAGTAGTTACATCTTGTCAATGATGGACTGTGTAATTTACTTTTGAGTATTTTTATTCTACGATGTACTGCAAGTTTTTATCATTGAGTATTTTTACTCTTTGTATTTTATGATCTGTTTTTCTTCAATAGAGTTATTATTTATTAAACAAGTGTCAAATGAGTGACAGTGTCTCAACAATATGGATGAGAAATTATTTTGTCTGATATTTTCCAAACACTATGGTTAAGTTCAAGGTAGGTACAGGCTTAAAAAGACTATTAGCTTTGGTGAACGATCACTCACATCTTTAGTTCATTCAAATCGAGTGTGAATTCCTCCAACAGACGTTTTTGTATCATAGTGATGTGTACGTAGGCCTAGAGCACAAAGTATATAGTGTTGTATGGCAGTGCAGTATAGGCATATGTAAAATATTTCTTGTCTTTCTTGTATTTCCGACGATCAAACTTCATATTTACATTGTAAAGCTTGTGCACCTTTAATTTAACTCTGAACACACCCAGAAGAAACAGTTCAACTTAATAAAGCCTTTGGGTTCCATTATGTTGGGACCAGGCACACACCTAGAGGTTAACTTTGGTGTACAGTCAATATGGTAATCTATCGTGCAATTGGAGGACAGTAATTGTGCAGAAATATTTTTTTGTTATTATCCGCACTTGAGGGTTACTTCATCTGAGGTGAGTAAAGTACCAAACATCTATACTTGAGGGAAAGTACTAACTAGGCTTTGCATTACAAAACTTAAACAAGGCAAAGTGTCAAAGTTTGACTTCCTCAATTTATTAAAGTACAGAAAGTAAGAGTGGAATTGTTGTAGTCATCAAAAATGCAGTTTCATTATTAAAGTTGAAGTAACAGGAACATATGTAAACAACAATGTGACAGGGTATTAGCTAATAATGTTCACATTTAACCCTTTGTTTTCATATATTTTCCTCACTTGCTTTTTGAACAAAAAGGAAAAACCTTGGCAAATGGTGATATCAATATAAAGTAAAAGTGAATACTTTGCAGTTAAACAGTTTGATGCAAATGTAGTGAAACGGAAAGAACAGTGCCTACATTTTAAATGTAGAGTACACCGACTGCTTGTGTAGATACAGATACTGAAATATAATGTTTTGTATGTTAACAAAGTATTTCTACCCAATAACTGTTCAATTTAGTGTGTATCACAATAAGAAATACTTAATGATATCAATATATCAGGCTTCGTTCTGACTGCTATTCTGACTGCTTTACCAGGAGTTTCTGCCTGAGCAGACGCGCTCAGGGGATAAAAAATGGGTTGCATCGTCTCTGATTGGTTGACGAGCGCTTGCGCGGAAGCGCGGCGCACTTTTTGTTTTTCTTTAAAACGGAATCGGAGGCGTTCTCAAGATGACTTCTAGTACGATCACATTGAGGGTTCTTTGACCAGTTCCAGCTCATTGACCAAGAACATCTGTAAAGAGACCAGGCGTACATCTGGATAAAGTCAGTAAGTACCCTGCTAGACCAAGCTAGCACGGCTAATTCTATAGTCGCATGTTAGCTAACGCTCATGTTAACGTTGTGTCAACGGGCCGACGATTGAACGACAAAAACGAATTATTTCCTTGTCCGTTAAGCACATTTAGTGCGCTTGTGTTGTATCAACGTCTCATTTACATTTTCTCTCATTTGAATCAGAAACCTATGCAATATTTAACAGTTTAAATGGCTAGATTTGGTTAGTGTTATTAACTTAACTGAGCTTTACTGGACAGGCTAACTTACCAACCTGTTACCCAGCAGTTTGTACAAAAGCTAACCCACAGCTGTGCTTTCTTCCAGGTTAACTCCCCGTGTTTATCCGGGTATGTTACCTCAGAGGACAATGACGTCTTTAAAGGTTTCCAAGCAGACATCAGCTGCAGCATCGAAGATAAAGAATAAGATGCTCAGTGAGTCTCATCCATTTGCCTTCATTGTGTTTTTTATTTCTCACAGACATTTTCATCAGGAAGATAAAACGTGAAATAGTTCCAATGATGTCATTTAATACTGCTATGCTTCCTTTCTGTGCACACCAGACACCTCCTCCTTCTTCAGGGTCTCGTTGAAGACCAACAACAAGGCATTAGCTCTCGCCTTGGAGGCCCAGAAGGAGAGGAGCAGGCAGCTGGAGATGGAGAAAGTGTACCTGCAGAAACAAGTGGAAGGCCTCTGCTTTGAGCTGGCCACCAAGAAATACAAACACAGGAAACTGGTGGGTTTTGATTGTATAAGTGCTAAGTTTTAATGTACCGACTCTCAAAATCTCACAGTTCATCTTGCTGTTGTTTCACAGCTCCTCATCATGGAAAATCTTCACAGCAACACGCTTCATCACTTGAACATGGCGGCGGACCTTCTGGCTGACAGTGTAAGCATGCCTCTCAATGTGTTGCTATGGTTACTGGGGTATGGCAGATTTGTAGTTCCGGTGTGGACAACTGAATTAAGATCAGTAATTCCCACAGTTTAAAGATATGTTCATCCGACATCTATAAGACTGAATAACAGAAGATGAAAATGCCTTGTATTATTAAATTACACTAGACAACCTCTGATTGTCCCTCACCCACAGGATCTCCCTAAACTATCTGAGGACAACAAGAGCTTGTCTGGTGACAACAACGCTGACAATCTGCCGATTGAAAGGTGAGACGATCTCAGATTACAACGTGATTTAAATTTTTGATCTTCTTTGTTTTGGCATGCGTAAATCACATCTGATATATCGCTCACCTCCCTCCCTTTGTAGTCTTCCAGACAAGTTACCTCCTCATCCAGAAGTATCAAAGGGTTTGTTGTTCCCCATCCAAAAACCACTGGCGAACTCACTTGAAAAAGACACGCCTGCAATTGTGGCTGGTATCCAGGGCAAACCCAAAAAGTCAACTGATATTTCCAATGGTAAGAGGACTAATTCGCCTTCCAATTTGCAGCTCTTTGCAATATGATAATGATGTTGTGTTAACTTCAATGTTCTCAACGATTTCACAGGTATTGCAGATGATGAGAAACGACATTCGAGCCAGCACACGCCAGCTCTCCAGACAGGAACATCCCACCGGTCCAGCAGTCTACGGGATGAAGTCGAGAGGCTGTCAATGATCTTCTCTCAGACTGGCTATGATATTAGGTCGGCCCCTTGTCAAACCCTTGTCCCCACTATTGAAAAATCCGAGCCATCTCTTTCTGATGATGTTAACCTTCCAAGTGGCTCAGTCATGGAAATGGACGTAGACCATGGAAATAGACAAGAGAACACTGTGCTTCTCAATACAACGATGGAGATGACTCAAAGTACTGCTCCTGAAATAGTCACCGTGGAAACCAAGGCCAGAAAAACAGGCCGTAAACTGAAAAGCAAGAATAAGAATAAGGAGCAACTAAACAGGTCATGTCCTGCTGAAGATTCACAAATGTTGGACAGCGCAGATTCGAAGTTGAGTGACAGTTCACCTGCTGACACCTTCTCCCAGAAAGATAACCAGGTACGAGAGGATGTTAGCGGCCCTGAAGTTAGTGATCTTTGCCAACCTAAGACAGAGTGTAAGAGTGGCATTACCTCTCGCATTCCCAAATTGAATAAGGCCAAACCTGGCAACCGTCAAAAACTACCAAAACATACCAAGTCAAAGACGGAGTCCTGTGACATCGTCTTCCCGGTCTTTGAGGATTATTTCAATAATCCTGAAATTCAGTTCTCCAAAGACAACGAAAGTGGGAAACTGCCTCCAGACGAAGATGTTGCAGACAAACCAGGATCCAAAATCACATGCAGGAGGTCCAGGACCAAAGGTCGGAGGATGTCTGTAGTCAACAGGAAAACCGTGAAATCCCCTGTAAGTGAGAGCTGCCGGTCCATATTGGACCTGGAAGAAGATGTGATGGGCAAATATGAAGCATCCAAACAACAACAAACGCCAAAGGAGCTCTTGTTGTGTGCAGACGAGGCCACACATACAGAGTCCAAACATTCAGGTCGTCCTTCCTCTAGTGGCAACAAACCACAGAGCAAAATAATGCCGGCTACGAGCCCTGGAGGAAGTCCCGAATCAAGGTGCAGAAGAACATTTATAATCCCAGAGGTGAGGGACAGCACGGCGTTGAAAGGAGAGTCAGAAGTGTTTGTTGTAGATCGGGACTCTACTTCTTCTGCAGTATCCCACTGTGAGGTAGAAGGACCATCAGAAGTCCCGGATGCAAATGTTAGTAGGCAACGTTCAGCTCGAGAACCACACAAGGACAGAGATGGAGATTTTGTCAAGGAGACACAGAGCTCCTGTAAGCGTCCTTGGGTGGCCACTCAGGATTCAACAAGCCTTCCAGAGGACTTGAGTTTCAATGATAAGTGTGATGAAGTGCTGCCGCTGGATGAGTTCTCTGACACATGCACAGACTTTCAGAAACCTAAGAAAGCCAGGAGACAAGAGTCGGGTCGCTCTGGCAAAAAGAAATCTGTGCGGAGGGACGAATGTGTTGATCGTGGCACCGACAAGAAACAGAACAAACGTTGTCGTGGCAACAAAGGACTCAGGCCTGAGGATGCAGTAACATATCTTCAGGACCCCTATGATGCCTTACTCCTCCATGAGAGTGCATGCATGGAAGATCCTGATGGAAACAAACAACAGTCAGCTGATTTACACAGGGTTGACTCACACGCTGATGTCAGCGAAAAGGAAGACATCTTTCTATCCAGTTCAAAACCCAACAAGTCCAAATCAAGGATGGATTGTAATCCAAAACACCGTCGAAAGACATCCAAGAGAGAGACTTTTGTTTTCGATAGGCGCAAAACTCATGACATCATTCCACTAAGCAACACAAAGAAATTGAATGTGTCAGGCGCCTACAGTCACACCAGAGAGGAAGCAGCTCATCAGAATCTGGGAGACATGCTGACAGATGAGATCCCACCGTGGCTGGACATGGACAACTCCACCTACGACACGGAGGTGGTGTCACTACTCTGTAGTCCCAAAGGGAACACGTGGAGGGGAACGGGGACGACTGAGGAGACGACCCCGATCACAGCTGAAGCTCCTCCAGGTGATCCTGCTGATATACTACATACAAATCTGTAACTTTATTAGGATGACACCTGCGAGTAGCCCCGGCTCACGTTGTTGTATTTGACTGTAGTAATATGAAACATGCAGATGTTCTATTGAAATACAGTTTTGTTGTTCTATTTCTTTGTTCTAGTTTATTCTTGCCTGCAAATGCATAAAGGTCTGATGTGTTGTGTGTTGCAGCAGGACGAGTCTTAACATCACTGACTAACATCATTACAACCCCAGATCAAGACAACGGAGGGAGAACCAGGAGACGGAACTGTGTGGTCAGTTACAAGGAGCCGTCCCTCATCAGGTGAGGACATCTGGTCGCTGTCTGTCTTCACGCAAACATCTGAATATAAAATGTATAATAATTTATTCCACGCCACCTTTTGTCCTTTTTACAGCAAAGTAAGGCGTGGAGATAAATTCACCGACACTATGTTCCTGAGCTCTCCGATGTTTAAGGACGGCAAGAAGAAGAAGAAGCAGAAGAAGCCGAAGTTGGACGTCTCCCTTCTGGCGGACTGATTTTTATTTCTGAATAACTTCCTATTTAATCAGTTTTTAATCACAAACATATTTGCTGGCTACTACAGTGAAGACGTGTGTGTGTGTGTATGTGTTTGTGTTTGTGTGTGTGTGCCCCTGCAATTAACATGGTAAACATCTGACGTCCTTCGTTCCAGCCATGTTTGTTTTTGTGATTGTCAGAGTGATTGACAGGAGGTTGAATATCAATTATTCAGTTGAGGCTGTTCACCTGAGATGTCTGCTCCACATCCCCGTTAAAGGCTTGTGTTCCCCCTCAGAGGTTTCCAGATTCAGTCTGCTCCTTGCTGGACAGCAACAGGTTGAGTTATGATGTTAATATGATTGTAACTGAAGGATAAGATCCTGTTGTTTGCTGTTGTGTGGTGAGTAAAGACGCTGGAATTCCTTTTGTGATTGTTTTTATTGTCTTTCCATTAAAACTTGTTACTGCTAAGAATAACATGTATTCTGTGTCGTCAGTATGTTCTTGTATTAATCCCTGAGGGGGGGTTACGCTCTACATGCACACACCAGAGGGGACGTGTCCAGGCAGACTTTAGGTACCGAGCCCACTTCTCTAACCTTTAGGCATCAGCTGCCTGCATGCATTATTAAACAGGACAGTAGTGTTGGACCTCTCACATCCTCCGGCAGCTCTTTGTGTCGGACTTTAACCTCTTTATACATGAGGTGATGTTTGTTACTCTCCTTGCTTACAAGATCATCACTTTTAAATTGCCCACCTGTAAGATACAATATATTAAATACATAGAAAGAGAGAATATACAAATGTTTTTCTGTCGACGTTCCAGGAGTTCAAAAGTAGATGAAAGGAGTCTGCTGAGGAAATGGAGGCAAGGCAGCTGAAGAGGAGCGTGGAGGCTCTGCTGTGAGTGGATATTTATAACCAAACATTTGTTAAAAAGCATGTTTATGCTCAGGGAGTGTATTTTGTAAAACTGTTAACCAGCCCATATCCTCTGATCTCAGTGGGGATTACATTGGGCAGAAACTCCGAGAGAACTCTTTTGATCCCAAAGGGAAGGGGACCTCCACGAGGCTGGACGACCTGGTAGATATACAGCCTGAGCAGCTGACAGGAGTCAATGTTAACTCTCACAGTTTCCGAGTGGCTCTGTCCATTTCATTCATGTGCATGTTGCAGGCTCACTATGATCTTGCCATCAGAGTTGCACTTTGGTGGTTGGACAAGGACGGAGGACGGGACGCACTGGACCGAGATATCATGTGAGCTGATTGTCTTCTCTAAGGTTTAACTGAACTCTAACGTTAGTAATCTTATTTCATCTGTTGGATTATCCGCTGGTCTAAGTTCCCTTATATAAAACACACTTCCCTGCCCCAGTGGAACCACACACATGTCGGGAAGCTTCCTGTACCCCAATCGTCTGGAGCGGGAGGCAATGATCTTGTCATCCTTTGCCGGGACGATAATGGTAAGAGTCATTAAGTGCTCTGCTGTGATGCTTTTCGATTGACTTGTTTCTAATCTTTGCATCGTTTGCCTGCTTCAGAACAGCCTGCCAGTGGAGGAGATCTTGGCTCTTTATAGTAGCAAACCAGCGGCCTCGTTCCCCAACAAGGAATCAAAGGTACAAGAGAAACCAAACAGTATGAAGAGAGTTTGTTGTACCATCAACATGTTGTGATGTCTTTCAACCACAGGGCTCCACTGTGTGTCCATTCACTCTCTCCTACCATCCGTTCGCCATGCTCGGCTCTTACAAAGCCGTCGACCACTCCAAGAGGCACAGTGAGTGTGTCTGTTGTTCACCATTATCTGATGGAGTGGTTGCCTGTTCAAGCGTCCTCATAAAAGGTTACAATCATTCATGAGCTGGATGTTTCATGTCCTGTTTTGTTTCCGCAGTCTTCAGGAAATGAAAACGTTCCATGTTGTTTGCTTAATGTGCAACAGCAGCCTGACAAAACAAATATTTAATGAACCACAGAGACAGCTGAGTCTCTTGTAGAGACGTCTGTTTGGAACAGAACCAATAAGAGCTGTGGCTCTTCACTTGGTCACACCTCTCAGTTAATTCATAATCCTCGAAACCTCTTGCAGATGAAAAGTTGAAAAGGTGGCTGTCTGAGAGGATGAAGGCTTGTGCCCCCGCTGGACGAGTTCCAGTGCAATCTTCCTCCTCCTCCTCCTCCTCTCACTCCTTCCTCAGTGTAAGTCGCCAAAGCGCCTGAATTTCAGCAGTGATTGTTTGTGTCTTTGAATGTTTTAAGACAATATTCACTCAAAGGAAATCAGGAAATGCTGAAAACCAAACTAGGACTCTTATTAAGATTTGTACGATTAAAGTCATAAAGAGATGTTTCAAACATTATGGAGAGCCTCTACTGCCACCCTGTGGATGTACACAGACATGGCACCTCGTCTCTCGTGTGTCTCTCAGGCCAGCAGTGACAGTCTCAAGGGAAGAGCTGAACATTATGAGGGTTCCCAGGAGTCTCTGCAGGACTGACGTCCCCCTAAAGCAGTGTGTCTCCATCCTCCGATGGTCTTCTTGTCTGTTCTCCACCAGGATTATGTGTTTGAGGTCTACTTGATTTTAATGAATTGTCTTTGCTCGTTCATTTATTTGTTTGTATTCTCAGTATATTCGATTGTTTTTATCACCTTTGTTGTTCTTGTCTTTTGTGTTTTCACAAAATGACCTCGTTGTGACTTTGATATTAAATGTGCTGTATAAAGATAAATAAAAAAGGCCTTACCTTGCCTTTGAGTACGAGTTTCACACTTCTGCTGACTTTTAATATTCACTTTACATTGTCACAGTGACCATCTTCAGTCTTTGAATTGTGATTTATTATAAATCACATCAAAATAAAACATGACGAAGACAAAGGTCAGTGAAAAAAGAAAATAATGATCATCACTGTAAAATTACAATTCTTTGCAGAGCGTTTGTATTAGTTGGCATTAACTCGTACCTAACGACAGGCTCAGTTGGTATGATGTTAGAACGGGCAGCTAAACTGAGAAGGATGGCGGCTGCAGGTGGTGGCGATAACATTACAGGACTAGTAAAGAATAAAAACCTCTATAGAGGTGATGTACCGCTGCTACCAGAGGTCAGTATGCAGGTCGAAGAAGCAGCCGAACTGAGAGAGATGGCGTCTTCGAATGATAACATTGCAGGACTAGTAAAAAATAAAGAATATACCCATGAGCAGTAGTATTTTGGGTTTAGCCATGTTTATAAAGGTGAGCCGGCCAACAGGGGTGAAGCTGTTTGCACCATATGCTTCAAGAAAACCAGTAACACTTTAAAGGGTAACCTCCATCCAACATCCATCCTTCTTCAGAGACGACCCCAAAGGCATACCCACCGTCCGGATGTTATGTTCCCCGGGTGAAATGTCAGGAAGGTTTTTATAAGAAAACATCTAGCACCTAAGCCCACCTAACAATACAGTCGGTCCATTTCCTTGTTATTAATACAGCGATGATGACATTGTCTACGATGATCTACCAGGTTCACGCTGGTTAAAGGCCGTGTTGTTTTTGTGATGACTTCTGACATTCTGTGTGGAAAGATGGATCCACTTGATGATGGATTAGTGGATAAAACGTCTCTCTGATGTCCATATCAATAAAGGGGGCACTGCGGGTCAGTAATTTGCCTGGTAGGACTTTCGCAGTGATGATTCAGGGATTTTTGCTCTATGCCCAGGATCAAGACTTTTGGCAGCGATGCCAGCATGTTAAATCCCCACTCATTGAAAAAACAGCTAAAGTGGGATCTGCTAACCCTTTGATTGCGGTTTATATAGCGCGGCTTCGGTCCTGCTTTGTGAGACCACCAATTTCCCGTAGGTGACTAGCTCCAGCACTCTTTTCAGGATGAGTAGTAAGGTAAGAGTGTTATCATGTCGTCTGTGTGATGGTTTATCGAAACTTCGTGGCAAATGTGGATATAATTATTACTTTAACCAGATCTGGACGAGCAGCACAGCAGATTCACGTCATGTCTAAACATTGTAGGTCCTTTGGGAAAGGACAGCAGTGTCAGTTGTAACCAGAGCTTGTAGTTGTTGGAGATTCAGCATGCCTGAAACGTCGTGAACTGTGTGACAGTTGCTTCCTTTCTGTCGTCTCTCCCTGATCCAGATCATATTCTATGAGGACAGAAACTTCCAGGGCCGGTCCTATGAGTGCGACACGGACTGCCCTGACATGCATCCCCACTTCAGCCGCTGCAACTCCATCAAGGTGGAGAGTGGCTGCTGGGTGCTGTATGAGAAGCCCAACTACACCGGCTACCAGTACGTCCTGACCAGGGGGGAGTACCCAGACTACCAGCGCTGGATGGGCTACAACGACACCATCCGCTCCTGCCGTACATTCTCCTATGTGAGTAAATGTGTTGCATCATCTCTACTGAATGTCCCAAGATTCAAGATGAGATACCAAGAAACCCTTTGAAGTTTGTTTTATTACTGAGTTGCTGTAAATCATTGAATTAAAGGCAAGTAGAGCTGTTGAGGGGGGGGTCCTGCTGCACTGATGCTGTCTTTAACTGTCCTGCTGCAGACCAGCGAAGGCCCCTACCGCATGCGCATCTACGAGCGACCCAACTTCCAGGGTCAGATGATGGAGTTCAGTGAGGACTGTGAGTCAGTGCAGGATCACTTCCGCAGCCGTGACATCTACTCCTGCAACGTCATGGAAGGCTACTGGACCCTCTACGAGCACCCCAACTACCGCGGCCGGCAGTACTTCATGAGGCCCGGAGAGTACCGCAAGTTCAGTGACTGGGGGGCCACCTGCGCCACAACGGGCTCCTTCCGCAGAATCACCGACTTTTAAATCACTCAATGTTTTCATCAAAAAAAACACCCGCTTGCTCCTTAAAACAGAACAAAACGCTTCTGAAAATGTTTAATAATATAAAATAATGTGATGTATGATACAATAAGGAGGGGATGTTTCATTAGGCAATGCTGAGATCAAGAAGAAAGAGCGACACGGCATATCGACATGATATGGTTTTAAATATCTAAATAAACTGATCTGTTGTCAACTATGATCCTTGTGTTTGAGTGATTGAACCATGAAAGGCCATGTTGGGGAAAAGACATTAAACCACACTTGCCACACTTGTTCTTCATGCTATAACAGACATTCTATGATGTCTGGTATCTGCCACATGCTTTATAATACAAATAAAAATATGTATTTACATATAGAATGTAACACCAAAATAAAACAAAGCATAATACAGACACTTGAAGACACTTAATATACGTCCGAGTCTCCCGTGGAACTTTATTATACCAAACTTATAAAACAATCAGACAAACACAAGCTTTCGTTTTAACACGTTCTTCTGACTCTTTGGGTGTCGGACTATAAGTGCAACTGTTCTCTGGGCGGCTCCTGGTTGACGCCACGAGAGCAGCAGACTGACGTCTCTTCAGTCAATAAGAACACACTTGAATCAACTGGCAGACGTGGAAACAGACGAGGGACTGAACTCTGTCATGTAGACTCTGCCTGCGTGGAGAGCAGCATGCCGGCCGGCCCGGCTCCACACTGTGTGGTTCCATCCATCCATCCCATTCCAAACAAACACAAGATGGGTAGAAACACTGCCTGCTGACTGCTGCGGCTCTTGCTGGAAGCTGCAACAGTGTCCGTCAACCCAAACAGACGATGGGACAAACAGGAGTGGGAAGACTCCTGAAGGGTCTGTGCTGACACCGGGTCCTCATTTGAATAACAACACGCGTGGCAGCGGCTGCTCCCGCGGCGTCACGTATATAAACAATACCTGCGGCCATTAAACACAGGAAGCAGTCTGACCAACTGTAGCAGCGAGTATGGGGAAGGTTCGTGTACCATTTCACAAAACAAAATGACCGCAAGCTGATGTACGAACAAGTCTGTGATTCATTGTCAATTAAAAAGTCAAACATGAGCTGAAGTCTTCTTTTCTTTGGCTCCATCAGATCATCTTCTACGAGGACAGAAACTTTGGAGGCCGTCACTATGAGTGCATGAGTGACTGCACTGACCTGCACTCCATGTTTGACCGCTGCCGGTCCATTCGTGTGGAGAGCGGCATGTTCATGATCTACGACCGGCCTGGCTACGCCGGGAACCAGTACTTCCTGAGGAGGGGGGAGTACCCCGACTACATGGGCACGACAGGCCTGAATGACTGCGTCAGGTCCTGCTGCAACATCCCCCCGGTAAGACAGGCAGATTCACCAGACCAAACTAAAACTTCCTATAAACTTTAAGTTGATTGAGAGGACAAAGATAATAAAATGAAGCAATTACAGGGAGTTTATATTGAATGTTTATCATGTAGGAACTTCCTCAGTTCCATTTAGATTCTCCAAAAACTTTGCATAAGGCAGGCATACACTTAGATAAAGTTAAGAGAGGGATGGCTTCCTCCTCTGAGGACATGTGACCTCCTTCCTTCCTGTTTTAGCCCTGCGGCACCTTCAAGCTGAGGCTGTACGAGCATTACGACATGGGAGGTGAGATGATGGAGCTGGCGGACGACTGCCCAAACCTCATGGACCGCTTCCGTCTCTTCTACTTCAACTCCTGCGACGTGATGGACGGCCACTGGCTGATCTACGAGCAGCCCAACTACAGGGGACGCCACTACTACCTGAGGCCCGGCCAGTACAGGAGCTTCAGTGAGTGGAGCGGCACCAACTCCCGGGTCGGGTCCATCAGACGTCTCACGGACCTCTAAAGACAGGAGGACAGTTCTTGTGAAATGTCTGCTCTTCGCCGTGTTTTACACGCTTAATAAAATGGCGTCAGTGTTCAGGTGTATTCAGTCTTGTTCTTGCTCTCTGCGTCTGGAGGGCATGTTTGCCTTGGGGGGTGTGATGGGGTCGTGGCCCGGCCTCCTGACTCTCATCAGAGGCTTGAATAAAATAGTGCAAGCACTGACCGCTACCACAGAGAGACTCGAGCGTTTGTGACAGGTGGAGGGACGTCTTCTCTGCTTGTCTGTCTTCTTTTCAATTGTTTCAACCTTCATCAGCTGATTGTCACTAGATCTTTTCATGGCAGTAGATAGAATGATCCCACCACCGCGCAGCTCCACCAGAGGGCGGTGACACAGTTGAGTTATTAGATAACAAACTAACAAGCTGTTGATAGAAAAAGAGAGAAAAACTCATGTGCACCCAGCTGTAAATGAATGAAGAGTTTAATATACACCTGTTAGAGTCATCCTCAGCATGTGAGCTGACCCTGTCCTGTTAATAACATCATTACTGGGTGTAATTAAGAAGGTCGTGAAGACGAGGGTATAAAAACAGACCCATAAAGCAAGATAATACACTGTGTAGATCCACTGACGACATCCTTCCACTGGTGGAGAGCATAAACTAGAAGGCCCTCACTTTTGGAGGGGTACAATGACACCACATATTGTGGCGACAAAAGGAGCTCCGCTGCAACGCCTGCTGGCCCCCAAAAGCCCGCCAGCTCTCACCTGTCAGTCATAACTCCCGAACATCTCTTCAGGATAGCACTGCGGCACGGCCACCAATGATTCCTGACTATTACAATATGAATGACACGTGCAGACTCTGCGTTTCACATTCACTATATATGTCACAGGTGGGAGTCTTCAAATAGCTGCATGGATCACACGGGGCAGCATCCAACGGCCAACATGGGGAAGGTAAACATCACAGCTCCAGCACACGGCGGGGCGATGACAGGAATATCGTTGCTCATGTGGGAAGTAAACAAGTTCTTGAGTTGAGTGTCTGTTGTATCAGTGGTTTCTGTTGTGATTCCCACGTCTAGATTATCTTTTATGAGGAGAGGAACTTCTCCGGGTGCCACTTCGAGTGCAGCAGCGACTGTGTGGACCTGCTGTGTCCGCTCAAGCGCTGCAGCTCCATCAGGGTGGAGGCGGGCTCCTTCATGATCTATGAAAAGCCCAACTACAACGGCAACCAGTACTACCTGAAGAGAGGAGAGTACCCCGACTTCCAACACTGGATGGGCGTGAACGACTCGGTCAGCTCCTGCCGAGTCATCCCACTGGTGAGCTGAGGTTTCTGGGTAATCATGTATGGAGAAGATTCTTCTTCTTTTTCAGTCAACAACCAGGTTAACGTCTCAAGAATTCTTAATTAAACATTTTAGTGTTGAAGTTGGTCGATCGATGTTTTTTTTTTTTTTACCTTGTTAAGAATCAAACACACAAAGTTGTAATTTTGGCAAGAAAACTTTATTGATATATTGAGCTAATGGTCAAATTGTCTATTATATAACTAAAAATATCAGAACTGCTCTTACCTCGGCACACACAATCCATCTTCATACAGCATCATATAATATTGGACTTTGTCCTGAAGCGATGGAAAGAAAGGAGGCAGTGAAAGTCTCGGTCCTCCTCTTCCTCTAGAGGAGCTGCAATAAAGACCAGATGTCACAATGAGACGTTAAAGCAACAGTACGTAACTGCTAATAACTTCAAGTCATTTGGATGTTAGATTGACTCGTAATAGGGGAGAATGGCGTCTCTTTTATTCCAACTCTGCGTCCTGTTCTTAAAGTATAAAACACGGAGTGACCAGAGGAAAGTGACACTTTATGGTACCAGAATCTTTAGTACAGACAGAAGACCAAAGCTGAGGTTTACAGACTAACTTAACATGCTGCTGTGAGTTCAGACGCAGACAACAAGCTCAGAATCTTCAGTGACCTGCTACGACTGGTTGGACGGTCTTCAATTTATTCCCATCAAATAATGTTACAAGTAGTGCGGTACTCGCCCCGCCGACCAATCGACAGAATCACTTTAATTACCACTTGTGCCAGGAGAGGTCGCTGTTGCTAAAAAAAAAATCACATTATGTTTAAACTACCTGTCTAAATGAAACAGGACAAACATTATTGTTCATAATAATATAGTTTCTGTGTTTGACTAACTGCTTTACTCGATGTTTCCACCGCCCGTCTCCAGGAGCCTGGCCTGTTCAGCATGCGCCTGTACGAGCGGATAGAGTTCGGAGGTCAGACGATGGACCTGATGGACGACTGTCCCTGCATCATGGACCGCTTCCACATTAAGAACATCTTCTCCTGCAACGTCACCGACGGCAACTGGCTCTTTTACGAGCACCCAAACTACCAGGGCAGGATGTACCTGATCAGACCTGGAGAGTACAAGAGGTTCAGCGAGTGGGGTGGCAGGAGCGCCACGGTGGGCTCCGTCAGACGCATCATGGACTACTGAAACCCAGACAGCAAGACTTTAGTAGAAAATACTGTACCTGAAGTTGTGTGTCAAACACGGCCCTGGACAAAGAGCCTCTGTGTTTTGGTGATGTTTGCTCATTGTACTTCAAAGATTGAGAATTAATCTCTGAAAAGATCTGAATGAGAGTGGTGTGTTTTCTTGTACTGTGGACTTTAAAAAAAGGTAATGGAAATTCAATGAAACACTCCAGAGCACAAAAAACAACAATTATTTGGACCTATTTCTTGCTCGAACACTCATCCTCATAATAAATCAAACGCAGTGTCTTTGCAGTCCACCTAGTTGTGACCTCAGACTTCATATCTCCAATTAAAAACATGCTTTCAACTGTGAATCCTGTAACCTTCAGGACAGAAGATGTCACTGATTCTTCTGTTGCAACGATTATATCTTGAGATTTTAAGTAAACGCTCCACATCAGGTGACATATTCCTCCTCTGAAATCACGTCATCTCTTCGCATCATCGACTTTTTTTGATGCGTCGTCTCTTAAATATCAATAAAATCTCGGGATCTGCTGATGCCGCGGGGCAGCCGGCCGTCTGTCCGTCTATTGTACAGTGGCAGTTTCGGGGGTAAATTGTGATGAACATGGAGGAAAGAACAATAACTCATCACACACCAAGAGTCATCTATACATAAACAGACTCTGCCAGCCACACACCCGCCCTGATCCATCATCGCTGCGCGAGGTATATTTGAATGACAATACTTTATGCTGTGCAATCACACAGCTGCCCTTTCTTTCTTTTTTTTATAAAGCACACCAGCTTGGCTCAGAAGCAGCACTGACCGGTAATACAGCCTGATGCCAACATAACCATGGGGAAGGTAAAGAAAGTTAAACCATCTTTCTTTTTCTGGCTCTCCTTTGCTTTGTGGGTAAAAACACTTTTTGCCTTTTGCAGATCATTTTCTACGAGGACAAGAACTTCCAGGGTCGCTCTCATGAGTGCAGCAGCGACTGTGCCGACCTCCACTCCTACTTCAACAGATGCAACTCTATCAAGGTGGAGAGCGGCTGCTTCATGGTCTATGAGAGGCCCAATTACATGGGGAACCAGTACTACCTGAAGAGGGGAGAGTACTCTGATAACCAGCGTGTGATTGGCATCAACGACTGTGTCAGGTCTTGCCGCATGATCCCCCAGGTACGATGCTAGTTTGTGCAGTGATGTGGTTTGTTGCTATGTCCAGAGCTAGAAATCAGTCGTGGAGTGAAGTTTCAGGAACATTTGTCTGGATACTCTGGAGAGTAACATCCTGTGTTTCATCCTGTGGCAGCATCGAGGCTCCTACAGGGTGAGGCTGTACGAGCGCTCCGACATGTCTGGCCAGATGCACGAGCTGGTGGACGACTGCCCAAACGTCCAGGACCGCCTCAGCATGTCCGACTTCAACTCCTGTAACGTGGTGGACGGCCACTGGCTGCTGTACGATCAGCCCAACTACAAGGGCAGGGTGTACTACCTCAGACCCGGCGAGTACAGGAGGTACAGCGACTGGGGAGGCGTCAGCCCGAGAGTCGGCTCCCTCAAAAGAATCACTGACATCAACTGAAGTCAGCGTCGGTGGTTGAATGCATCTTTTCCCCATGTTTAACTGTCTGTTTACCCAATAAACTTTAACTGCTTCATAAAGCATTCACGCTGTATATTGTCTATCTGTTCCATCAGCTCAGCTCAGGATTTAGTTATTTGGTCGAATCCCCTGAAGGTACGTCTGCTCATTGTTCACTGACGACAGCTAACAGGCCAAAGAATGTAGCAGCTAGTAATCTAATCTCCTCTTTGCTTAAGCACACCGTACTGAACAGTTTTCCTTTTACTCATTAAAGTACTTTTGAACACATCGTGCAGCCGTACGCACTGCAGACAGGAAACTACGAATGCAATAAATTCTGGACAAAATTGAAAGTGAAATATAAAATGTGGGTTGAATAATATCATATAATTCAAATAAAATAAACCAAGAAGGATCAACACACACAGGCCTCAGCTGAATGAAGGAAATAATAATAAATATAAGCACATATGTGTGTACGCACCCCCTTTCACTCTCACTCTTTTATAGTTTCACAAACGTAACTTGAGATGATGAAACTTCTCTGACCGACCTGGAGATTCAAACCTTATAACAAACATATGACACACTGTGTGACTGCAGGGATGTTTAGGGGAGAAAGACAGAATATATGATACAACACTGAACATCGGAAATCAGAACATTTTCTTTCTATACACCTGAAAGTTTCATTAAAGGTGTCCCTGAGGAGTGTTTATTATAATAAGAAATAAAATAAAATAAAATAAAATAAAATAAAATAAAATAAAATAAAATAAAATAAAATAAAATAAAATAACATAAAATAAAATAAAATAAAATAAAATAAAATAACATAAAATAACATAAAAGTAAAAACAATTTATACAAATTTAATATAATATAATAAAATAAAAGTAAAAACAATTTATACAAATTTAATATAATATAATAAAAAATATATAGAATACAATTAAATATATAATATAACATAATGTATATAATATGTGATATAATGTAATATCATATCATATAAATTACTATAGTGATAGTTGTACAAATATTATTAGTTTTATTAGATTAGTCTATCTGATCAACAATATGACACACAGGATGAAACACTGGACTTTCTACATGTTCTATATCCCTGCAGTTATAAGTCAAACTGTCACATTGATATATAAATAACAGAGTAAATAGTTCCCGTGTGTGTGTGTGTGTGTGTGTGTGTGTGTGTGTGTGTGTGTGTGTGTGTGTGTGTGTGTGTGTGTGTGTGTGTGTGTGTGTGTGTGTG
>CAAKHC010010896.1:4221-22919 GCA_901007825.1 Macroramphosus scolopax
GTATTTAGTGTGTAGTGTGTTCATTCTGGTTCAGTGGTGGAGATGTTTGAAGCTCTCCCTTTCAATACCCCCTCCCCCTAAATGCCTGCTATAGCATTGAATGGGCAACACACACACACACACACACACACAGCCATGTTTCCATTGCTTGTGAGGACATTACTGTTTACTTACCTTCAGTTTTTGGAGTTACCCAAACTGTAACCCTAGCCAGTGATCATCAACTTCTTAATTTAAGCATCACATTACACCACCTTGTAATTCACCATCCATCTTCTTAAATTTCTATGATTTATGTTATAAGTGAGCCAACCGGATCGGCCAAAGCGTTAAAACCACGGACAGGTGAAGTGAGTAACGTCGACTGTCTCGTTACGAAGGCCACTTCATGAAGTTGTGTTGGGAAAAATGGCGAAGCATAAAGATCCCAGCAACACCCACTCATTCGTGATGGCTAGACGGCCGTGTGGTGGTTAGTAGCTACCAAAAGTGATGCGAGGAAGGACAACTGGTAGCAGACAGTTGTGAGTGCCCAAGGCTCATTGATGCACGTAGGGAGTGAAGGCACGCCTGTCTGGTCCGATCTCACAGAAGAGCTGCTGTGGCACGAATTGCTGAAAAATGTTCATGATGGAAAGCTGCCAGAACACACAGCGTTAGATCGGTCAGCATGCCCGTTCTGATCTAAAAGGGCTGACGGGAGGGGACATGTGAGTGTCAGAACTGGGCTGTTTAGCAGTGGGAGAAGTTCTCGTGAATTTTTCTTCTACATCATTTCGCCAGCCAGGTGTGTGTACACTGTTTCCCCCAGAGAGATGACACCAAGATGCACAATGAGGAAAGCCAATCCGACAGAGGCAGTGTGATGCTCAGGGTAATGCTCTCTCAAACAAAAGGCTCAGGAAGGGTGAGAGGAACACGGGACAGAGGACAAGGTGTTTACTGGGACTCTGTGTGATGTGCAGGGCGGAGGCCCAACCTCCCAAATTTACAGGACCTAATGGATCCGCTTACGTCTTGGAGCCAGACGCAGCAGGATCCATGACTAGCTGTTTTGGCGGGACGAGGGCTTTAGATTTTAGTAAGCCTTAATAGCAACACTTCATTGTCTGTCTTTATAATAGCTGTGAAGAAACTGATACTCAGCTGGCACATTCCAATGGCGGTTGTCATAACAACCAAGGCCACAGCACATACCCCCAATTCTGAAAAGACGATTCAGTAGAGTCTCCTCCCGAGAAAGTTAAAATATTTTGGTGCTTCTCAGGGTCACAGTGAGTAAACTATGCAATACAACTTGGGGTGGCCTGATTTAATCTATCCAATAGATTAAATATCATGTAAAGACTGTTGAGGTTTAAAAACGCCCTGCAAGGACGGGGACTTTCAGAATTGGTTGGCATCAGCGTCCCCTAAAACGTCCTCACCAACAGACCAGCTCACAGATTTACCATCACAGGGGACCTACAGAATATTAGGCAGGTGGTTTTAATGTGGCTGATCAGTGTAAAAACAAATCACCTGGAGATGATAAACACACACATTTGAATGGTTTTCAATATTTGCAGTCGGCCCTTTACACAAACACCCGGCGAGGCTTTCAGTGGGAATATAGCTCTCAGTGTCTCGGTGAGATACCGCTTTAAGGTTTTGAAGGCAGCCATTAATGTAATTTGTAGTGAGATGATAAACAGAGTGATGTGTGTTTCTGCTTGAGCAGATAGTCAGATTTGCCAAACGCTCCAGTGACTCTTGAATATGCAAAAGTGCTCAGCTCAAGTGCCTCAGCCTGACAGTTTGACGGCTATGGCGTATTAAGCTCAGATAATTGGGTGATATTTACTTACAGAGCACACAATTACTCTACAACGGCTTGAAAACTGTGTTTTCCCTTAATGATATGCTTTATAGGAATTATTCATTCTCTTGACAGGACCAACTGGCACAGGGGGCGGGGTATAGTCTACATGTCTGTGGAGAACATCCCAAAACGGAGGAAATTAATTCAGAATAAAGGTGGTTGTTTTATTAAAAAATGAAAATCCCTGTGAAAATAGAAGAGTAGTATTAGGTAGAACAATATATCTGATATGAACCTCTGACCTACCCTGTGCTTTTTAAATGTCAACAAGGATGGGCCAGCAGGTTCAGGCTTGTGTCTCACACTTTATATTCCCAGAAATGATAGTTTGTGCACACTGCACCCACGTCCCTTGACGCTGGCACTGAAAAACATCCCTGTCCCTAACTCTCTCCCCCCTCGCTCGCTCATCTATCTTCTTCTAGAAGCAGCCATTTCTGTTGGTTCTCAGAAATGAGACAAAGAGGGTTTACAAAACAGCTGCTTACATTTCTGTTTCAGGGTTAATAACCTGTATTTTATACTTTACAAATCAGAATTACATTTTTCTGCCTTTCTTTCTCATTTCAGAATGACGCTCTCGCCTCTGTATGACAAGCTATGACCAACACACTGACCGTCTACACATTCAATTTCTAAGCTGGGATTAAAAAAAATGAAGACCAAATATGCAATTGTCTTCATCTGTATTGTTGCTCTGGTCATCATCGAAAAGGAAAGCAACATTCTATCGAGGTGAGAGAAAAACATTTTGACGACAAACAGCAAAATGGGATATATATGCTATCATAGGGCTTCATTCACTATTCGTAGGTTTAATTCAATGAAACGTGTATCTCATCAGGGTATCTGACACGCTGATCCAGAGGCAGACTCCACAGCACACCCCACCATCGCCACTGGATTACAGCAACACATCCCAGAATGGCCTGGCGGTGTTCAAAATGCTGCTCTCTAAACTCAACAACACAAGAGGCAGCTACTCAAATCTTACTGATGAGCAAGGCGACGGAGAAGAGCTAGATGATGCCGGCACCTCCAGCTACAATGCCGGCCGTAAGGACATCCTGCTCCTGGCCACCACGAGAACAGGCTCCTCGTTTGTGGGGGAGTTTTTCAACCAGCACGGAGAGAACATGTTCTACCTTTTTGAGCCGTTGTGGCATGTCGAGCGCATGCTGATCAACTCTGCCGAGGCCAACAACGGCACAGTGTTGGCAGGAATCTACCGGGATGTTCTCCAGGGGCTCTTACTGTGTGACTTCTCTCCTCTGGAGAAGTTCATCTCTCCCCAACCTCTGGACCACGTCACCCCGGACCTTTTCCGCAGGGAGTCCAGCTCGTCTCTTTGTGAAGACCCTGTCTGCACTCCTGTGGTCAAAGACGTTTTTGAGAGGTATACTAAACTCTGTAGATTTGCACTCCATTAATCAAGGTTAAGACACTTTCTGAATCTAAACGGGAAAGTAAAATGTAACTGGTTGTAGTTGTAGTTATTTCAACTTCAACATCTCATCATTCTCCACACCCAGTCTGCGTTGATAACCCATTGCATCATAGTTCCCGAATTCATCTCCCATTTTCTTTACCAAATGAGTCATAGTTAACTCCCATTTCTTTTAAAACCTTGGTGCTGGAGGTGTTGGAAGTCAACACTACATCTAGATTAGGAACCGCACTTCATGGAAATACCTAATAATTTGCATATTTTTTTAATAACTTAACACTTTTGTCGCAGGTATCACTGCAAAACCCGTCGCTGTGGGCCGCTCAACTTGACCCTTGCATCTGAGTCCTGCCTCTCCAAGCAGCACCACGCTATTAAGACTGTCCGTGTGCGTCAGCTGGAAGCGCTGCAGCCCCTGGTGGAGGACCCTCGCCTGGATGTTAGAGTGATCCAGCTAGTCCGAGACCCACGTGCCATCTTAGCGTCCCGCATGGTGGCTTTCTCTTCTAAGTACCAGACGTGGAAGGCCTGGGCGCAGGACGGTCAGGTGCCTGAAGATGACGAGGAGGTGAAGAGGCTGAAAGGTAACTGCGATAGCATCCGGATGTCTGCAGAGGTGGGGCTGAGCCAAGCTCGCTGGTTGAGGGGCCGCTACATGCTGGTACGTTATGAGGATATTGCTCGCTACCCCATGCAGAAGGCGGAGGAGATGTACCGGTTCACAGGGATACCTTTCAGTCCCCAGGCCAGGGAGTGGATTCTGAGGAACACGCAGACCACACAGGAAGCCAGTGGAATTTACTCCACTCAGAAGAACTCATCAGAGCAGGCAGAGAAATGGAGGTTCAGCATCCCCTTTACACTGGCGCAGGTAGTACAGAGAGTGTGCGGACCCACCATGAAGCTGTTCGGGTACAGGTTTGTGGACGACGAAAAGACACTGATCGACAAGTCCATCAGTTTGCTTGAAGAGAAACCGTTCCACTAACTGTGAAGTCAAAAAATGTAGCTGTGAATCTGTGATACAAAGCACAGAGGGGATCGGAGCCTGGAAGACACGTTATTGCACAGACCGATGGGAATAAAATCTGAATACAAAATATATTTATCACGGTGTTACTGGTGTCGGTAGCATTTGGGCCATAAAACAATAACCCTGCTCACCAATGAGGTGCCTCATGGTAACACTAACGGATCACAGGTTAAAGGGAAGTATTTATTTGTGTACTGTGGTCACTGAGAAGCCTGGTATCAAAGCTTTAAATCATGCTTTTGTATGTCATTTAAACGCCCCTGGCTTGTAAGAGATTATTTCATAAGAGTTTATTGATAGTTGATGATATTTAAATTTTCAGGGATAAACTACAGTGAAAGTGATGCTGGCGTGTTTTTGTTTGTTTTTTGTGTGTCTGTTCAGAAAGTTTATGACTTGTTACGTATTTTAAAGATCTTTACTAAAATATTATAAATATTTTTTTTTTTCGTTTCGCTTTAATCCGACTTTACATATTTGACTCAGGTGAAGTGAATATGGAGTTGATCAACCAAATTCCATTTAAAGCAATATGGATTTAATTCCTGTCACAAGCTCTGAATCTGTGCAAGGCATTTTTTAATAACATCCAAACTCAGAGTCAAATATATGGAGTTCAATACACTCACCCTTTAAAGTTGTTGGTGGTGTTTCAAGTATGTTGATAGTTTATGTGACAGGTAATATATAAGACAAGATGTGTGTGTGTAGTGTATTAATGTGGCCTGTGACTTTAAGTGAAACCCAGGTGCTGCTGCGTTAACTATCACTCTGGATGGCATATAAAGGTGTCCACTGTGGCCCCGGTTCAATGGCAGCATTGTGTGTGCAGCTTGGCTCGGGCACTGCTGCAACTGTCGTACTGCTAATAGAAATGGATTTGCATTAGAGGTACATATTGGTGTGGGCTCATACTATCCTCGTGTTTAAAGCATTAACATGAATGCACGCAAACTAGTACGCCTTCATTTACCAAGACTCACTTTCAAAGTATTTAAGCCAACACATCAGTGGGGGGAGAGGTACTTGACTTAAGTAAAAGTGGAAATGCAATAGTCTAAAAATACTCCATTATAAGTAAAAGTCCTGAATTCAAAAGGTTATTTAAAAGTAACAAACTGTTCGGTATGCACAGTGGCACCGTTAAGTGTTAGTTTATATTAAAGAGCATTATATTATTCTGTTTTATCGCTACCAAATACTTGTACAAATATTTTAAAGCTGCCAATTCACCACTGGGTGAATCAGTAGCAGAGCACTTCATCACATGATATAAGTTCATCATGGTTTTCTGAGCAAAGTAACTATATGTCAAATACATGAAGATGAGTAATATGTACAGTAGTTGGTGGAAATATAAAGCAGCATGACATGGAAATACTCAAGTACTGTTCTTCATTACATTCCACCATCATAATTCATATTTGCACAGTTTGTTTAATCAAACTGAGAAACACCGTTGCCGTGAGCGACACATTGTGACAGTACATCGACGGTGTTTTACAGTTTCATAGAGAACTGCTGCTGGTCCTGTTTCCAGAGGATCTGTCACATCACATGAACACATCACAATACCAGATGTTCATATATTCTAAGAGTAAGGATCAAGAGAATGAGATATATTTAAATATATATTTGGTAATTCACTAGTCTCTATTGGAAATGATGATAACAGCTTTAGAGGACAGCTTGTCTGACAAAAGGAAGAAGGAACATTCCGATCGGTCCTTTCAGATCTGATATGAGCGAAGAGTCAGACAGCTGGATTGTTTCCTGCCTTATTTCGGTGGATTGCGAATGTGAAACAGGTGCAAGATCAAACGATGTTGGCTCAGAACTGGGACCTGCGGTTGGACCCTAAACCTGTTGGGTATCAAGTCTTGTCACGTGTTGTAGTTGAATGCTGACAATAATTCCCGAAAGAGATTTAAAGAGTAAAAGTGATCCAGGTGTTTTACATGCAGGTTGATGTTTCAGACATTTCTCTCATTAACATCACGATTAAAGTGATTCTTTTACTATAAGAGTTAAAACATGTCATATGGCCAGAAGAAGAGAAGTAGTCACTGTGTTCATGGTACGTTCATCAAGTTGTAACCTGGATGTGTTGGTCTGTGTGTAATGTGTGTGTGTGTGTGTTACCTGGGTAGCCGGGAAGATCAGAACTTATGTTTAAATACGTTGGATTTTTTTTTTTTTTTATAAACTTAAAATGAAGCACACCAGCAATGTGATATATCTGCGTACAGATCGCTCGCTAGGAGAGAAGAGGAGTTAAACACTCCTCCTGGATCTCTGCGTTTCCCTTTACACAAATATTTAATGCAGATCAACCAGCACTTACTAAGCAAATAGTTCTGCCTTCGTATGCTTTATTTATTATGTATTAACATACACAGTAGATGGGAATAGCTTGCATAAACTGAGGATTAAAGTGTGTACTCAGTCCCACACTCTCTGTCTATAGCTTCACTTCCAACTGCATGCTGTTACCAAGGATCCCCAAAAGGCTGAGTGGGAATAACTAGTGGAATAAAGGCGGAAACAGGGAGCCCATTCATGTCTGCGTTCTCTTCTACGCCCCAGCTGAGAGAAAGCGAGTTAGAGTTCACAGCTGTTGATCGAGCCGGTTTTTTTTCTCTCTCTGATTATTTCCCTGATGCTGGATATTCCCACAGCAACACAGCAGATGTTTCCATTCTGCAATAAAGGAAACGTCTTGAGCAGCTGAATGACCCGGGTCCAAAGGTATCCTGCGCTGTTTTTGGATCTTAGTTTTTATTCGTTGTTTCACTTGCCGAATGCAAATGACTAGTGGAGACGAGAGAAAGCATATTTAAAAATAAACAACTAATCTGCATTTCATTGTCTCACGTCTCTCTTTACTGTCCAGTAGGAAACATTATAGCACCAATTCAGGCTTTTATAAACCTGAAAATTTGTTTTTATTATTTGAAAAGAAGAAATGCATCAAAGTAGAAGAAAAAAGAAACAAATGATTTTAAAAGGCTGCTGAAGTGATCCGTCTTCATACTGCAGTTTCTTCACATCCAGAGTGATCGAACCACCACATGATGAACCTGCAGTGCACAGCTGGAATGAATCTACTCGACTCAATCCCAGACGAACGCAACCACCTCAAGCATCCTTTATCTGATGCCAAAAAGAAATATTCATAGAATTACTTGTTTTATTTTTCACATCGTGAAGGTATTTATTTCATTCATAATACTGCCA
This sequence comes from Macroramphosus scolopax, assembly GCA_901007825.1. Lineage (NCBI taxonomy): Eukaryota > Metazoa > Chordata > Actinopteri > Syngnathiformes > Centriscidae > Macroramphosus > Macroramphosus scolopax. Next base: position 11,800 of record CAAKHC010010896.1, read on the forward strand.
TGAAGATGAAACACCGCTTGAGTAAACTGACTTGTTACCCAGCTTATTGGTATTTTATGATAATGAACGCTGCAATCAATGTTTCTCTTTTCATTTTCTTTGCGGACACAACAGACAATTTGATGGTATAAGAACAGGAAAAAAGTAGTTTTGTTTGGTTCCTGCATTCGATTTGGCATCTGCACGTTCACCTGGGAGCTTTTACTTGCTCACTTTAGTCATGCCAAGGCCAGAAAGTTAAAGTTACAATTTGGCATTACTTGCTCCGATGGAGACACTGGTTTAAAGGCCGTCCTGCCATTAAACTACTGTACCAACAGATGCACAGTGTGCTTGTATGCACCCCGATTCAAAGGCTGCACTTGTGCAGTTCAATTGAAGGGAGAGGGCCAAGGAAACAGGAAACCACCCCCACGCCCCTTATCGGCCTCTTCTCGCTCTCATCCATGTTCCTCCTCTCGTAAACATCCCTCGTCACACCCGAGTCTTCTTACGGTGACGAATCGTCGCAGGTTTCTTGATTTGTGTCTCTGTGAAAAGGAACGATTTGTGTATTTTTGAGGGCTTTTTGTATGTGTGTGTCAGCTTTGTGACTCTTCTGGAATCATGACATGCTCTTTCTATCTTAGGCTATCCAGTGTCACACAGTCACTGTGCTACTTCTGTCCAGCTCTCCACCCTTCAAGCAAACACACACACACACACACTGAACCCCTACCCTTCTCCAAGCACACTCTGTCTTCTTTTCCTGGCTGCCCCTGGTTGGAAGGTAAATAAATCCTGTGGTCGGGGTGGAACACTGAGTGCCCTCATATGCCTCTGGAGCTGCTCTGCCTGACAGAGGCCTTGTGTTTGCCTCAGTAAAGCGCCTCCACTCAGCTGTACTCAGGCCAGGCACAGATAGGCTGGCTCTGTAGTCCAGGCTGGCTGCAGAGAAACATGTATTAAACCTGAAATCATCAACTCAATCATATACTGATGTTGTAGCTCTCCTCATTTCAGGATATCGTCCATTGAAAGCTCGGAAACTACACAGTTACTCTCTGTGAAATGCTCAAGTTACTGTTTCCTGTGAATCCTGCAGAGGGCAGTAGAACCCACAGGATCACCCACAGACTCCACACTCTTTACCAGCTTGTACTGAGACACATAAAGTTACATTGTGTGGATCTTGCTTTCCTTTTTGGGGACAAAAGCAAGTTCCGAAAACATAAATCATAACATTTTAGTTTGTAGACTTGTTTTAAGGTTAGTTATCGGTTAGGGCGAAGCTCCTGGAAAATAATCAGTCAGTGTGATGTCGACTGTTAACTAAACCTTTTTTTGTGTATGTGTGTGTCTGTGTGTGTATGTGTGTGTGTGTGTGTGTGTGTGCAGAAATACATATATGTATGCTCAGTGCATATGTGCATTTGCATGTGTGATGGCTGCTTCCTCAGGTGATCGCTCACATGTGCAGGGTTAATTATTGCGACATTTTATCTTCCTCATTACAGGAAGTTCTCCTGCCGCTCAAGACAAAGCAGAAGATAACTTTTCTGTTTGTGCCCCGTTCCTCCTCGATTCATTGTTGGCCTCTCTGTTCTGTTCACCGCTCCCTAAATCTCAATAGGACGGAAGTGTGAAAGATGTCCACATCAAAGAGGGTGCAGGCCAGCACTAATCCGCAAATAATGACAGGCGGGCAGGGCTGAACTTAACACACGTCCTCTTCCTCACCAGGGTACAGACTAATGTACAGATGATTGTATAATATAACTGCACTGCAGATAAAGACGACATTAGAGGAGAGACAAAAGTCTAGAAATATAATATTATTCTATATCTTATATTTCACAAAGCAAAGGAGGAAGAGTGGGAGGAGGACGAGTACACTACTAACATATGAGAGGAGTGGACACCCTCTTGTGGGGAAAGACAAAGACTGAAGGCAGTACGAATACTTCAAAATCTTTATTTCATAATGAATATTTGTGGAAACTTAATCTTCTATTACCCTCATTGTCCAAACTGTTACCTGCGTTTTGTCCCCAAAAGTGAGGTGGACCCCGAAATGAGAACAACCTGCCTCACACACATACACAAATGCACACTCGACTCCTCGGCTGTCAGGTGGGCAGGTCCTCGGGGGTGAATCCTCCCAGACTCACCTGTACCATTGTTTCCTCTGCGTTTCCTGTGTGAGGAGCCTGTGTTGGTTCAACACAATGGGGTCAGGGACATCACAGCACCTGTCACACACACACTCTATCATTGTGACAGAGAGGGGAGGGACAATAAACACCATAAACCAAACACAGTTTGGTCTTTACTCACGGTTAACTGCGATTACATAGCAAACACGTGAATGTGTTTCAAGTGAATGTCTTGTACATTTTAAAGAATACAGCAATCCCTTTTTATCTTATTAATTATTTTGCCAGTTTCAGTACACCTGTGCCCTGAGTGATGGCTGTACCCTATCAAGGTCAGTGATCAGCAAACCCCGGCGGACTCCGCTGACATCACTGTTACCTTATCTGCTGCACCCCTCTGTCAATCAGTCCTCTGGTTCAACCTTCTCACGTTGCACAAACTATGATTAGCAATTCTTACCATTATGTATCCCCCCTGCATAATTCATGGCCTCAGTTCTTTTTGAATGTTCCCCCGGAGAGAACACGAGAGGGGAATCCCACCCTGCTGGAATACAACTTGTACAGGGTTTGTCTTGTGCTGGGACTGAAAAGAAAAAAAAATCATGTTGCATTTTTAATTATCCAACCAATGGATGATTTATAATTGATGAGGAGGAGATGATGGCAGGAGCAGGTTTGCTCCTCCGCCATCAAGGGAATGAAATGGTGTGGAAAGTGTTGGGTCATTAGGCTGTTAGGGATCGGGTCCTCTTCTGAGCCAGAGTCCAAGTATGACAAAGCCGCAGAGAGGGGATCCCATACGCCGGCCAAAGTGGAGCAAGCAGTTTCCCTTCCCTCGATTGAGTCTGCTATTGTCCTGCTGTGTTATTTTGCTGAGAGATGACAATGTTTGTCATTGGAGACGCACCAGCTCGGGTTCGCTGTAAGGAAATATCTCAAACTCAAGAAGCATTTAAACGCTCCTTTAAGAGTCACTAATTAATATTATCTTATGAATAGAATTGCAGGTAGAAAACTGACTGAGGGAACTAAAATTGATCCTGTCTCCGAGGGCACAGAGTTACAGGGAGGCAGAGTAGAATTGGACATGTTTCTCTCCAAGTAATTCCTAATCGCTGTGTTTTCATCTCAAGGCAGGACAGTAATGACCAATCCTGAGTGACTGACCATGGGAATGGGCACAGCTTAAATCCCCTTCATCCTGGTCCCTGTGTGTGCTTGAGTCAGATTCACACACACACACACACACATACGCACACACACACACACACGGAGGGTTACAGAGTTGAGTCTGCTTCATGGTGTGGCCACCCTTTGATTCACCGCTCAATGAAACTTGTGACTGTTTTAATTAAGGGGGAAAATACACTGACAGTGTAGCACACGGAAATCCGCCGCCATGCACATAAAGGGCGCTAATGCTTTTCTTCCTGTCGACGCAAGGCTGGCCCCCTTTTGTCAGACCTTGACCATTCACTTCTCATTCATTTTCTTTTTCCCCGTCTTCTGTTCTTAAGTATGGCATCGCATGAGGTCTGTAGCTAATGACCAGGCCGCGCCAGGTGAGAGCGCTTCACGTGACCCGCTGCGGCTGACATACCTCAGAAACACACACATTTCTTACTTTGTTTTTTGGGCTCTGTTTGTGACAGTCTTGCCACAGGGGATCCTTTATAGGGGCCAGACGAACAACAGGGCATATTTAACCCTCTTCTGCTGTTTGGTGTGCCTCAGGGCAGGAGGTGCTGCTGCCATCCATCAGGAACTACATCAGGACTAATTGTCTCTAGTTTTTAAGAATAACTGAATACAGTCTTACACTGATAAATATACAAATGATGTGTATTTAAACTTTTCACTCTTTGGACAGCGTTTTTTGAGTCAAGTAATGGGAAGGAATTACTCTCTGGCCATCAACCAGCATCCGAAACAGCTGACAGCTGTCTGCAGGATCCCATATTCGTCACAGACATACAGTTCTCTGTTGTGGTATTTTGACAGATGTTTCACAGAGGTTTGTGTACGCCGCCGTGTGACAAGTCCTCTCTTCCTCTGGGGATCAATGTCTATCCTGTTCTCTCGGCGATCTGATGTTTATCTGCCGGTGATCAATCACACCGCTGACAGCACGCGGGTTAGAGTTACCGTCCACACCGCGGACTGAGAGGGCGTCTGCAGATTGAATCCAAAGGACGACTAATAAGAACTGAAATAATATATGAATCAAACAGGAGGGCTGGGAGTATTGTACACTGTTATGCATGAATGTGGAAACAAACACAATATTTACAAAGGTGTGTATGAGAAGAATCAGTTTCATCATCACATTTTACTGAAGCTGTGTATATATTTGTTATAAAATCCCTTTCTTTGCTGAATTAAATGTCTCACAGCTCATAGAAGTATAATCCTTAAAAGACCTCGATATCGTGATAACAGACGGAATATAACTGTTCACTTGAAGAGAGACGAGGCATTTATTTACTGTACAGGAAAATCTGTCCAGAGTTGCCGACCTCCCAAATCTGAAATAAAGCCCCTGCAGGGTAAACGACCACCCTTAAAATAAATGATTAATGAGGACTCCAGTCACAGCAAATGGGCCCAAGTCAGTATTTTCACTCTTAATGCAGGTGTCAGTAATCCTCCTTTGCCTCTTCAAGTGATGTTTTAGCCTGAGGAAATGCTTGACCAGATTCCTGCCTTACTGCGTAGGGACAGTGTAATCTCTCAATCCTTGACACAGCAAATAAACACTGCGCCGAAAGCCAGCCCGGCAACTTTATCTCTTACTTCCTTCTACATTGTCTCCCCTGACAAGTTCCAGGGGAACTTCGCAGGGTGGAGAAAAGAGGAGACATATTTCTTAGGTAACAAGCCCAAAGGGGCTACGGCCAGGGATTGAAGGTTAAGTGCATGTACTAATACTCACAAAAAGCAACTTAACACCTTCAGGATAGGATGAAATTGCACACGCTTCCCCCTCGGCCTTCCATGTGGTCACCATCTCGTCCATGATGATACATTTCATCTCCTACCTGCACATCATGTCCTTTAATTATGACCTATAATAAGAATACGATACAAGAAACATAGCATAGATCGCTAAGCTTTTTATACATTCACGGAGAAACAAGTAAACCACCCAGCAGCAGAGAAATCTGCCTCCTTGTGTTCATAATGTCACACATTACTGGACTCAAGGAATCTAAATGGGAGGTCATTGTTTTCATTTGACTTTTGACCTCTCTCATAAATTCTGCCTCAAGTTACCTGAACTCCAACTCGTCCAGTTTCCCACCCTCATCCTGTTGTACATGTTTTATACTGCGAACCGGTATAAATATAGTATACCGAACCGGGAGACCTCTGGCTTTAAAGTCCTTTTCAATCCCGTCAAGTTGGCTTAGCATTTTATATTGCTAATTTCATCATTGACTGCAATCATATTAATGTGTTTATTATATCTCTGTATCAATGTTTTTACATTTATAATGCTATTCGTATTTAATTTCAAAACAGGCAAAGATATAATGGAAAGAAACTGATGATGACTGATTAATGACAACAGAGAGGAAACACAGAGCCTCTGTTCGATGCCCAGGGGGCAGCATTGGCTGTAAATAATCCAACTAAAACTGGCAAATTATACCTCATCGAGGGGCAGGTGGAGAAATGGTATAGGTATCATGTTTAAGTGTTTCCACGAGAGGCTTAAATAAAAAACAGTCGTCCAGCTCGGTGACTAATTTACAAATCAAACATTAAATCGGTGTGTGTGGACAGCCTGAGGAGATCTGCTCTTTTTATGTACAACTGAAAAACAAGATAGTTTACTGCTGCTGCTCAGCAAACAGAATGTTCATCAGACAAAGAATAAAGCAGGTTTGATAGAGACACAACAGATCCTGAGGCCCAGGATCAGCAGCACTAATGGGATTAGACCTGCCACACACACACACACATGCACACACACACAGCTGTGAGCTGGCAGACATGTCCACTGACCGCGATGAGAATAATCAAAGTTATCAAGACAAGATTAGAAAATAAATAAATATTCACGAATTTTGTGATATTCAGTTTCTTTTTAGGGAAACTTCCTCCATCTGAACAATCTGAAACCAACGCTGAGGAGACTTTTCAAATTCCACCCCTAAGGGGCAGCAGAGCTCTGCATTAACCAGAGGCAGCTCGTCTTCGGGCAAAGACTGTTACCTCCACCTCCAAAAACACACTGTGGGGAACAAAAGAACAAAGTTCAACGGACGCAAGAATTTGAAATCTTCAGAAAGTCGTCAAATATCATGTTTTTTTTTCATTTATATCTTCTTCCTCCTGTTGATGAGCCTGTTCGCTTTCACAACAGCAAATTGAGGTGTTATAGGAGGAATAAGAAGGGTAAAAGGAAAGACACACACACACACACACACACACACACGCACACACACACACACACACACATATTCCTTCTTTCAGCAAACAGGTTGATATGGTGAGACAGAGCTGCTGGGTGGGCTCCTGGGCGGGAGTGCAGGGCCCTCGGTTCAAGGCTATCAAGTGAAGTGTTCTTTCATAAAAAAAGGAAAAAAAAAAAGAAAGAAATGAGCCAAAAGTTCGGTGATAAGTGAAAAACGTGGCCGGGCCAGTTCTGCGGGTCAGACTGTGGGATGCGACTTGGATTAATAAAGAGAGCAGGTCTGCGGAGGGAGAGGGTGACGGTGAGTTTAGCTGCAAGGCCAGACAGCGCTAGATGAAAGTGGGAACTCTCTCCCACAGCTGTCAGCAGTTTTTAATGTGAACTTTGCTATTGATTGGCAGAGCCAGCCAAGTCCTGCCACCAAACTTTTCTAGTTTGGCAGCTTCTAGTTTCACAAGTGTTGGAAGAGTCCCGTATCAGGTTTGTGATTTTGAGAATGTACTGAACTAACTTTCCCCTCATGTGTCATCATGCTTTAATTCTGTTCATTGTTGCATTTTTTGTTGATGAAAGAATCGGTGTGTTTCTTTTTCGCAGCCTCAGAAAGGGGAGTTTACCTCACTGTGAGCTCTAAACGGGCCTTAAAGAGCAACCATGTGTTCGCTTAACCTATTTCCATCCCTTTAAAGTGTGAAATCAGTGTCTATATTTAGTTCAGCGATGTACAAGTGAGCTTCCATGTAGGATACAGTAATCTTTAGCCTTCGCAAAGCACTGTAATTGAATCAAGCCATGATCTTTCTCCCCTGTAGTTATTTTAAGACATAAATGACACAACAAAAATTGAAATGCAGCCCTCCCTTTTCTCATTTCGACAAAAGGTCAAAAATTCAATCACCACCGCTGCTATTGCTATAATAACGTATGTATGGGAAAACAGCTACCGTTACTGGCCGTCAAATTCTTTGGCTGCCTGTGGTCATTTTGCCTTGCCAAGAACAGAGGCGTCTCTCACTGGAGTTATCCATTAATCCCAGCAGCGTACAGCAGCATCACATTCTTTGATTCTGAACTCTGTTTGTAACGATTATATTCTTTTAAATCCTCCTGACAAGCAGCGGATACGTAGCATAGTTTCATTATTCCTACTCAACATTTACTGTGAATATTACGTTGTTTAGTGATTTATTTTATTCCTGGTATTGTGACATTAGCAGAGCTCGGCGTTATAATATATGACTTATTTAAGCAGCCGTTATTATTGTGATTTCTACATGTATCATCTGTATTCAGCACATAAATCTAGAGGTAAACAAGACTGTGCATTTCTTTGCTTACTGAATAACAATCCCCTTGTCATCTTTGGCAGTAATACAATGATATTTTACCTTATAGGACAGAAAATGTAAGAACATTAGCAGGAACACAGATGAAGCTCACAGGGGAAAAAAATTAAATCCAACTCTGACACAGTTTTGCTCAGCGCCACATTTGAACATTACTAATCCTGACACATCTCAGCAGCATTGTTTCATGCTGGAGAATTTGAGAGGGAGCCAGTAAATGCAACAATAATCCAGAGAAGTGTGAGACAAGAAAGGAAAAAGCAGTGGGCCCGATGTTAACTGTATGACAGAGCGAACAAGAGGGGGAGAGGAAATGTGGCCTGGGAGAACGAGGCGAGGGAGGTAAACGGAGGAAGTGAAGTTCAGCTGGAATCATTAATGCACCGTCACAGCTTTTTCGCTGGACTCCAAGAACGAGCAGCACCGATATGAAGAAGAAAGAGAAGTGAAAGAAAATGAAAACAAGCAGCGGGTGTGAGTGTTTCATTATATGAGTGCTGAGAACCAACCTGCCTCTGAAACAGCGAGTGTGTGAGCAGCTCAGAACAATGTGAAGTCACACCAACTGAACAGAAAACACCTTGCTCTCCACTCGTGGGGCGCAGTGTTACAAGCAAAGGTGGATGACTGCTAATGACAAAATGACAAAAATATAAATCCCCTCTTGGCCCTACTTTTTGTTCAAACGGTGCATATTGTGATTCCACATCCGTTTCTCCACCTTGTAAATGTTTAATCATAAAAAGACTCATAAATAAGGAAAGAAAAAACACTTTATTTACTAAAATGGTCCCTTTTTCCTTTTTGTAAAATCTCTAAAATGTACTTGCTTTGCACGAGCTATCTTCTTGGGAGGAAGAGAAGAATGTTTTCTTTTGTGATATATTTCCCTTTGTGCTTGCTGCTGTCTTGCAGCAGGCGTTTTTAAACCCTTGCATCTATTACCTTACGCCGGGCAAATACCTAATGCTGGAAACATTTGTCAATGTATGCAGCTGGCTGAACAGAATAGATTATTAGGAAGTGAGAGGAAAAACACACTGCTTCTCTAAACAACTTAAGGCTCGCAATACAAAGTGCATTTCTCCAACTCGCTCTTAAAGGAGCTGCGGAAAGAGCAGCACTGACGAACTAACCAAAATAATCAACACACAATAATCCAAATGAATGTTAAAAAAAACAGTGTTGTGTTCAGGTCAAATGAATTATAGTAAAAAGAAAGAAAAATAAGAAAATCCTGAATTGCAGCAGTGGAACTGGAGCTTGTGTGCGTGTGAAAAAAGGTGCAAATGATGAGTTATTGTGTAAGGAATTCATGTGGTTTGTAGAGTGGTATTTACATCAAGCCTCATTAGAGATTTATAGCTTACTCACTGCAGCTCATTCATTCAGAAATGCTGGGGTCAACATGGTGGAAAAATAGCGCTAACACTTATTGTAAATGATTGAATGAGAATACAAATACACATGAATGAAAAGCAAATGGTCTCATATAAATTATTGCTTGGAGTGCAAGACGTATTCACGTCGTCTACACACGGAAATCAGCCAATGTGAAATCCGTTAAATCTTTTTCCAGGAGGGAGTTTCTCCAGTCTTCTCTTCTCTGCACAGTTTCAGTACAATTTGAGACGTTAAACAGACCTATTGTACACAGAGGTGTTTGTGCAGACAGCCAATTCCTCCTCCAAAGAAATGAAGGCTTGCTGCTATAAGACAGAAACACAATGCAGGAAATAATCAGATTATTTTCCATCAAGAGCAACACATGCAGCGATATTCTTTGCAGAGAGGAACATTTAGAAGACACATCGCCACCGTCTATAGAAGGCATCACGTGACTACAATGAACTTGGCAGTAGTAAAGAAAAACTAAAAACATCAATAGTATACTGCCCTCCTGCCAGGTCCTGTGGCCAGTGTTGTGCAAACAGCAGAAAGTTGCGGCGTGTGAAGGGTAATGGGACATCCAATGCCAGGGGACAGCAGGCGGCAGAGTCACACACCGCTGCCGAAAGAAAGATGAAGTAATCTCAGGAAACAAGTAGACACACTCCACTTCGAATTTTGCCCCAAACAAGATTAAAGTGACATTATTCTATGAGAGTGTGGCAAGAGTATTAATCTTACACATAGAGGCAAGGGGCTAGACAAACACAGGCTGGCTGCAGGAGTACCAGGGCACATTCTTTATATTGTCAGTGTGTGTTGAGGTTCAGAAGAAGCCCAGAGAGCAACATCATCTCACCGGGTGATGCAGTGAGAGGACCATTACCCCCTTTTTAACAATTTGGAGAGCACTCCTCGTGTGTAAATGCAACGTAATGAAACAATTATGTGTTCTGATGTGACACATTTATATATATTTTTTTAACAGGGACAATATAAAAGCAAATTTGAAGCCCCGTTTTTCAGATTCAAATACAAAACAGCTAAACAAATAAAGGTTATTCAGAATAAACACAACAGAACAGATACAATGGAGAATGACTGAGTATGTAGTGAGAGGTAGTTGAGAGTGTGTTCATGTTTTTGTACATGCAGCTTGTTCAAGCCATCGATTAATAAATATGATGAATCTCTTTGTGAGTGCAGTAACTTCATGGGAACCAGTCAATCCCCTCCCATGCCATTTAGGAATTCATCAGTTTCGAATCTCTTAAACAAGCGTAACATTGGGGTTTTGTTTAGAACCTGTTGCATAAATAAGCCAGTCCCCAAAAACCCCACTGAGAAAGACAGAACTTTAATGAGTGGGGTTTAAGCCCCTCCACCCATCAACCCCTCCGCCCACAGCTTGGTCTCCTAATGAGCCATCATCATGCAAAACTGCCAGCTTGATACACATTAATTGGATTTTCACTTTTTCACCAATTAATTGACCAGCATTGTCATGTTGGCCGGCCTCCGAGGGTTTCTAAGAAAACGGGGAAGCTTTTACTCTCATTGACTCAAATAGCCACTGACTGGAGAGGGGAAGCATTTTTCCCCCTCTTTTCTTCTTTACTACCGAGATCAGCTATCTCATTATAGGCTTATGACATTTGTTGGAGCCAATCCCTTTGTGGAGAGAAAACAGTTTGTGTGCTGCTCAGTTGAAGCCTTTACAGTTTGTTAACCTGCCTCTGCTGGTGCCAGGGCCCCCCCGGGGGGCGGGCGGGCGGGCAGGGGGGGGGGGGGGGGGGCCGGGGGGGCGGGGGGGGATCGACTTCCTTT
>CAAKHC010010896.1:22939-36432 GCA_901007825.1 Macroramphosus scolopax
GGGGGCGCCCGGCCCGGGGGGGGGGGGGGGCCCCCGGGGGGGGGGGGGGGGGGGGGGGGGGGGGGGGGGGTCGCCTGATGTGCAGTGAGTGACTCAGATTCCTTGCACCCTAGAGGACAGACCACAGGGTGAGGGAGAGCAATCCCACGCCACCTTGTTCAACAAGCAACATAACAAGGAACGAATGCAGCCGCGGCATTTTCACAACGGTTATTTGATATGTTGACACATCAGTAGTGTTTCGAATGCCGCCGGAGGGATTTCGTTCCCTTGAATCCTCACACTTCAAAAAAACGCATGAAGAAGGAGCAGTAGAACTAATATTTTAGTCACTCTGTTGGATTTCATCTAAAAAGACAAAGAGGGGAAGATAAGCACGACCTTCGGTTAATCATCAACCCAAAACTTATATTTCAGAGGTCAGATTGTGGTTGTGTTGTGGAGTTTGTGTCGAGACATTGGTTGTTTAAATATTAACAAATTCCTAATGGTGTTTACAGCTGGACTCCTTGGTGATGACAAGGACAGTGGAGAGGGAAATATATCACTGTGGAAGGATCTGTTTATTTTACAAGGGTGAAGCTCATCTGTTTAATAGAAACATGACTCTTCTCTAATCAATCATATATGCCTGGAAATATTTGCAAAAGTATGACAACGATGCCTGTTCGTTCATACATAGAATAATGAACATGTAAAAACAAAAAAGCCATTCTATGCTTTTTTAGAGAAAGTGAAATTAAGATTCCTTATTCTTCTCCGTTGACCTGGATCTGCCTAAAATGTGTCTTCACCCCTGGCCCATGCTCCAACCAGGTTTCATGATAACTGGCCTGGTGCTTTTGCGTAACACTGCAGACGGACAAAGTGTAAATTAAAAGTAACATTCTTCGTGGAAGAAACAAATAAAATGAAAGAAGTTTATCACAGTTTTTTCATATTTATTTTTTGATACATTTCAGAGATCCCTGCTGTCATCCTTCTGATGGAGGATGAATAAAGGATATAAATCAATGCAGCAGAATTATTTTTCAATCATCCTTGTCAAAACCTGCAAAATGCAACTTAAGAGATAATGTTTGGCTGGATATTTATACTATTACAGCCTCGCTGGCATTGAGCAGACGGTCTTTAGTCTACAAGTGACATCACCTGAAGCCATAATGACCATTTTATTCACAAATACATTTGTCCTCTCCAGGACCTGTAAGCAAGTTTAACACTATGAACCCGACAGCCATCGCAGCTGTGAAAACCGCAGACCTACTGTGACCCGCAGAGATTAAACTCAGTGAAGACCAGGACAGCACCGGTTTTTAATCGGATCAAAGTGTTGCTGTGAAGAGGCCATCCTGACCATTGTTTGACCATCTCATAGCTGCATTGCTTTGCTTAACCGCATCAGGCCAAGATGACATGAACTCATTGAATTAGTGCACGTAAAATAATAATGATGAGCACTTTGTTGTCCCATAGATTTATCTATATCCTGCAATTTGCAATCATTGCATGTGTAATTTGCTGCGAAAGGAGGAAGATGGTTGGTGAAAAGAAAACACTTTTAATTGAGCGAGGTTAAAAAAATAAATCAAATAAATCAAAACACATGCACCCATACACTCGTGGGAAGAGTTCATTTGTTATACGGACGTGTATTATTGTGTCTGAAAAACAGGATGAGTAACTTCTTGCATCAGTGGCTTTCAAAGAACAAGTATTATTGATCCCCCACTTCATTCTGACAATTATTTATTGCAATAGCTGTCTAAACGGCTGCGAGTTGATGTTTGCGGCACTCGTTCAACCTGAAGTGCACAAAACAATAGTTACAACAGCTCTGTGGGGTCAATGAAAAGAAACTCTGTCAGCTACTCTGTTTGAAGGTAACGCTGCTCCAGGGGCGTAAAATAAACCATTCCCCTGAATCAATATCCCTCCAGTCAGGGAGGGTTGAAGGTTAGAGGTCAAACCTGGATGAAAACTCTGATTGGTTAATCAAGGTCAATAGCCTTAATTAATTGATCGCTGGTTCAAGAGGAGGAGCAGTTTATAATATATAATGTGTTGGTTTCCACAACCATGAAGGATTCCATCATTTATGTACGAGTGTCCATTATGTCACATTGGGGAGAAAAAATAGGCGTTTTTAATGCCATCAACATTTAATCAAGCAGAACTTCATTAATCCACATAATTAATTGAGCAGGCTGTGTTCCTTTTGCTACCTTTACTTTCTGGTCGGACGGACATGTTTCACCATTATTGTTGTCCCATCCCTTCAAGGGTTGTGAGTTAATCTGCATGACCCAGCGCCTGTCACATACTAATAAACACAGAACTAATTGACTTTGTTGCCCCACTTATCAGCTGCCTCGCCAGTCAAAGCAACCTCTGAGATTTTTGTTTGTTTACAGCGCGGCTACCAGGTGAGTCTTGTCAAGCAAAAAGAATATAGTTTAATATATTAATGCTGCAGGATAGAACAATATGTCAGATATTAGCTTAAAGTACACAGGGCGTCTGACAAGCCGGAAAAAAAGCATGTGGTAGGAAGAGTCAAACGATTAATCCTTCATCCTGGTGTGAAATACATATTTATGAACAAAGAAAATTGTCTTCTGTCCGTAGATCAACCTACATAATCTGCCACAGGAAAAAGAAAAAAAGAAGCAATGATCAGAGAACATTCAAACTTAAATGAGTTTTATAGCATTTTGCAATGTTTTTCAATTTGCTTTATTAGCACGATGCTAATTAAAGTCCATTTGATGTAAATATCATTGATTGTCCACTACAGCGTTCACATCTGCTCTGTGAGTCCCTTGAAATGAAGTGGAGGGAACTCTATGTGTCCAGAACGGAAATCAAATCCTGCACAGAGCAATGAGGTGTCATCTGATTGGAGACGGACGGTCACACTGGATGGCAAATACCAACCGAATGCACCAAAATAAAACACCCTTGGTTGGCCAATGCTACAGTCTTCCACCAGGTTTAAGGAAATGGCCTGGTAGTCTCTGTGTTCTCCTGCTTTCAGACAGACAAAGAAAATGGACCGACAACAAAGACGAGTTCGGACCATGTATTACCGCGGCTGAGGTGTCCTACTTATCCGGAAACTCTGGTGCAACAGAATGTGCCAGCTATGCTCAGAGCAACGCGCCGTGATGTGCTCCTGCTCGACACCATACGCTCTCTCTCTCTGTGTTGCTCTTGTTGTCACTTCCCCTTAAACACTTGCGTGCACACACGCACACACACACACACACTGACACACACAATGGCCGTTCAAAGTTTTTCCAGGGTATTTCTCGGTTAATTAACAGATTAGTGGTGTGGGGCAGCTCTGAAGTTCGGAGGTCAAGACTAAACCGTCTAACTGGGGGGATAATCAGTGGCAGGTGGGCCCACACTTCTCCTGTTGCCCCTCACAAACCCCTCCCCTCTTGACTTGACTTGTGGCAAAATAAGCCCCCCACCACCACACACCCCCATATAAGCTGCCCGTGCTCTTGACTCCAGCCACTGTTAATGCACCTGAAGGAGAGAAAGTGATGGTGGCGAGAGAGGATGGGGGGTGATGAGGAGGGGATGGAGGAGAATTTGAATGAGCAGGGGGAAAAGGCCGACATTGGATAAGTTCTGGAAATGTGCCATCCTTTCATATGCACGTCCAGGACCCATATTTACCAAACTCACCATTCTCTGAACACAGTTTCATTGAATGGACAACGGGACCTCAGGCTAATGCTATAAAACACAAGTACAATGAAAGAGATGTGTGCAAAGAGAATGGGGGTCTTTTTTCTCCTTTTTTTTTTTTTACGTGTCTCCATTCACTCCTCCCATATTCCATTCCAGGTTCTGCTTGGTGGAGGACTCCATTGTGAGCTTGTGAATGGGAGACTTTGGGAGTGTCTCTCCTTCTATTAATTAGGACTGGCCAGCGTTTCCGCTCCCCTGTGAGCCCCTTCATTATTATTTCTTCACATTCTTTTGCAAAAGTTAACCCCATTCCCCCGTTCTCACTTCAAAGACCTCTGACAAAGATGCAGTGCAGGAAAGGAATGGTTCAAATGTTTACTTAAATTTCAGAGCCTCCGCTTGCTGTGATAGTTAGTGAGCTACAAGCTATTGAGGCCTATTTAACTGCAGAAAGGACGACGTAATGAATCAAACGTGTTAAATACCAGACAAATATTCACTGGGAATAATGGGATTATTTGAAGCAGGGTTTAAATGCTGCCTTCCTACTTCAGTAAACTTACTGAAGTACATTGAGTAGAAATACCAACCTAAAATACACCTCCCCTAAATCAGCCAGCAAAGAAGTCCTGGGGTGCATCCTACCAGTGCCCAGTGGGCATCAGTTTGCAGGAGAAAAAATCACTTTGCCTCATTAGCTACACACACTCTTACTTTGTCACAATGCCTTTGCTTGAGTCCTGCTAACAGAGCCCCCCTCTTCTTGTTGTCTAGGTGGAGACTTCAGGGGCCAGAGGAACAGTTTGGGTGAGTGAGGCCTTTTCTTTCCATCCCTCTCCTAGCTGGTTTAAGGGTTGTAATTATCTTTTGCTGGGGGAGGCTGTAAATTGGATTAAAGTGGAGGGTCTCGGCTGAGTGGATCACTCCCCCACCCCTCCTCACCCATCAGGCCTCCACTTCCCCCACCATCACACCACTTGGTGGGCCACACTCTGATAAAGTGCGGAAAACCGGATTTGGATTCAGCCTCGGCATTCATGCCTTCCTGCTGGAAAAAATGGAATTTTCCAACAGAAGGGGCCAGTATGCCTGTGGTATCTGTCCGTGCGGTGTGTTTCATCTGGCCTCACTCTTCCAGAAACACCATTACCTACCTTATCAGTCTGAACCGACTCAGCCTGACTGAACTGGGAAGCCTGGGCAACTACTATCCACAGTCTCTGACCATTTCAGTATTGTAGCTCTCTCCAGTGCTGCTGGGCAGCTGGATTTTAATGTATTTATTTCTTTTAAATCGCAGATTTATTCCACTGCTTGTATTTTTTTTTGATAACACTGATTTTATTAATTAATATACTGGAAAATTGGAAATTGGATCCAATAATTCACAATATTGAATATACTGATTAAACTGAGAATATTTAGTTCAGGTCAAACTTTGTGAGACAAAAGAAGGCAAGTGTACGGCATGGAAGAGTTCTTCTAGGGGGGCGAAGCTTTTTTGTGGTGATACTAAAATTCTAATCCTGTCGAGGAATTTCTCCAGGTCTGTGCGGATTGCTGGGATACTGGTGCGTGAAATGGCAAGTTTACCCTTCCAAATGATGTGAACTCTGTTTTCACTGCAATCGCAAAAGCTTTCACATGGCAGGTGCAGCATTTGCATTGAATGGACGAGTCTGTGGAGATTGGTGGCCGTGATTATATGTGATTAAGCTCTGCTTGATCCATGAAACTTCCCCTGGAAATCATAAAAAGGAGAGAACAACACTTAAATATACCTTAATAAATTCCAATGCAATAACCTTTCAACAAAAATACCTTTTGTCTCCTGAAAATGCAGTCAAATACATTGACAACACAGTTTTATTAACACAGTATCAGAACAGGCTCATACGATAACATTTCAAAGAGATTATTGTTGTTGCATGTCATTGTTTTAGATTTATTTTATTTTTCAGGTACTGTTGCCAGACAAGAAACTAAGTACACGTATGCATGTACTTAAACATGATTGTGAGGTACTGCATCCACCGTATTCTTTTAATCTGCTATTCACACTGTGGATTAGAAAGTAAACCGCAAGTTATTATTTTAAATAGTTGAAATTAAATCCACCAAGTTGATATCTAATTACTAACAATGAAATAGTATGATTACATAAAATACTAAATGTCTCATTCTGCGTAAGAAGTATTTGTACCTGTGATACTGACTGGTGTTAAAACCTCTGGATTATTATTTCATTCTTTCGTATTTAATAATTTAGTACTTTTTGTTGCATTACATCTAGTTATAATGGAGCACAGTAGTACAGGCTTCAGGCATCATATTTATATATATATATATATATGTTATAAATGTACTTATATATGAAGTACACTGTATAGTTGTGAGTGGTGAGGTGCCACTTCAACAGATCCATTAAAAAGTTACATGTATGCTGGAAAATGTGTTGAAATTGGTGCGTTTATATAATATTGAAAATAATAGAAAGCCATCATCACACATGATTTCCTCTGAATTCAACCTATAAAAATAAACAGCAACTCTTACACAGTACATGTTCAACATCTCTTCAGGTCAAAGGTTTATATCGCTCACTTTCAGGACGAATTTGTTAATGGAGTATGTGAAGTAGCATCAGGGTTTTCTCAGAGGTAATACCAAACTAGGTTGAGTGGTCCCCTATTGCGGGTAAAATGACCTGAAACCTGAAGAGCAATGAAAGAGAGTCTATTGAGGAGGGTTTCTCCATTCACGTAAAATGTCAATGCATTTTCCAACAGACACTTACAAGGGATCAGTGGACCCTCAAGTGTTCATGAAGAAAATAACCTTTCACTACTACACAGGGATGCAACTCGCCTGAGCCATTCTACGTACCGTAACACCTCTAATGATTTAACCAAATAGCTTTGGCATTTCGGAAGATAAAAGGACAATAAGGTTCAGAAAAACAACAAAAACACAACAAACCCTCAACGGTCGCTCGGAGTTTACTTATGCCTCCAAGCAGTCGGCACGAAATGGTCGAGAGAAAGGCCACGAAGTTATCATGCTTCTTGGGTTCTAGTTACCAGCGTGGACGTGTTTTTCATCAGTGGTACGGTTATTTAAGATGCTCTTCTTTTTGCTATTTCTGCAGCCTCCAAACCTGTACTTTCTTTTTTCAAGCTCTCTGCCATTGAGATAAATGAGGGGGGAGTAGATTCCTTAACACGGTGGGAGCTCAGGGCCGGCACTACGAGTGTTTGTCTAAGATATGGACTGTTTGTAGTACTCCCCACTACTAATTCATTTATTATTACACACAAGAAATATGGCCGGGAAAAAATGTGTGATGCTTTTTTTTTTTTTCTCTTTTATTGTACACCAAGACACCACCTCCTTTAATACTGGTATTAGAAACCAATCTACCTTTTTTTGGGGGATACATATATGTCTAAAATGAATTCGATAAATTAAACAGCCACTGTTTCTAATGAGTTTAGATTTTCAAAATACGTTGTTACAGGATGAGTTGTGTTCTGATGGGCTTTAATACAAACGATCTCGGTTACTCCAGGTCCTGTGTTTGGTGCCTCGAAAGGGAAAAGCCCCACATTCTACTTGTTTAGACCGGAAATGAGGCAGCAAATGAGGGCATTCTGTCTATGTATTTATTAGACAGTAGTCAGAAGCTCCTTTCATCTCTAATTTCCTGCCGTGTCATCTGAAGACGAAGATCAAACAGGGGACAAAGTGACCCTCCACGCTCCAGACTCCTCCGAGGAGAGTGAAGAACCCCCACTGTTCCCTCGGCTTGACCCTATCTCTCTCCACTTCCTCTTCACATATCACTCCCCCACAGGCTGGCCCTTTAAAGGTAAAACTTATCAAAGCTATTTGTCTGCAATGAGCCTGTTCATCCTGCGTTACTGATTAGTGATTGACTCGGGAACCATTTGTATACTTGCAACTTGATTCTGTCATTGATAGATACCGTGTCACTCCCCGAGACTTAATGTTCCGTAAAAGCAACTGGGAATCTGTCACGTCGACTTAAGCTGCTTTTAATTTGTATTTTGACTTCTTCGGTATCTCCTCGGTGTTCACCCTTCGGAATGGCCGTTCGGCGCGCCGCTCCTTTCTCATCAGGAGAACTTTGATGGCCAATCTGTGTGATCCACGTCAATCAAACATCTGTTCGGCGCTTTGTCCACCGCTGCACCTGCTGACCTCCAGGTGACCTGCAAAGTAAGCAGTGAGGCGGGAAACTGCGGGAAGCAGTTTACCCTCCCAAAGCTACCGCGGAGAGAGAGAGCCAATCAGCTCTGCACAGTGTCCATTTTTGATTAAATGTTCTCTATTTTCTTTCTTTTAAACTGCACCCACAGTGTTACATAGGCAAAGGGGAGGTGAAATCTCTCCCTTCCAAATGGATTGCAATTTCCCCCCATTTAGCACCTGAGGGTAATTAGCTTGAAGAGAGTGCAGAGTGAGAAACACGTTCATGGAACATTAACTCTCGCACATTCTCCAGTTGCAGGGAATTAATAGGAAAGATTAAAGTTTAAAGAGAGCAAATGCCATTAGCTCTCAAACCCCTTCTCAAGGCTGCAACCAAGCCATGCTAAACCAATGCTGCTTTTTTAAAATGGCATTTTAAAACATTTCATGGTAGTTTTCTTTGAGCTACATGCTGTTTCATAGGTGTATAATTTATGTGCATTTGCTGCGTGCTGCCTGCAGCTTTATATCATCCTTTTTTAATGAGTTTTGTGTGTCCTCTCAACTGCCCCTACATTATGCTAATGACCTCTTTGGCATGTGCTAAATTTAGCCGGAGAAAAATGGACGCACGTTAAATAATCAGATACTGATCTTTATACACTTTTTGAAGGTACTTTCAGATGACGTTTTCTTGTCTTTGCCCCCTCAGGGATTTTTTTTTTGAAGTATCTATATGTGTATCTAATCATTTATTTCTATCATACACTGAGTTTTCCTTCGGTTATACTTTTCTCCACTTATTTGCCCATTTAGCCAT
Source organism: Macroramphosus scolopax (assembly GCA_901007825.1). Classification (NCBI taxonomy): domain Eukaryota; kingdom Metazoa; phylum Chordata; class Actinopteri; order Syngnathiformes; family Centriscidae; genus Macroramphosus; species Macroramphosus scolopax. The sequence continues at coordinate 31,677 of CAAKHC010010896.1, forward strand.
TCATCCATCAATCTATCTACCTTAAGGGGATAGACGACGAGACGACGATTGGCAATGAATTTTTAGAGGCCATCCCACTCACAGATTCCATCATGGCCTGAAAATTCTGTGAGGAAAGGAAAAAATGAAATTGAGACATGGTAGAATTTATTGCCCAGAAAATTCCATTCTACTATCTGATTTGAAAAGTCCAGTCCTCCTAGCTTCAGAAAATCTATTTCCCCACATTTTAATACCCCGCGTAGCAGTCCTCATAATTCATTCGAGTGTGTTAAGCTCAGTTTTATTAGATCTGAAACAAATTTTGGTGGGGATCCTATAGGTCATTAACCATGGAGTAATTTTATCCTTGTTTCCCTAATGATGCCATAATGGTGAGTGAATTTCTTAACTAAAGACCAAAGAACATTGTGAAGGTCAGCTTCATCTGCAGGCTCCTTCAAGCGCTTCTCCGAGAGATTGGAAAACTCGCACATTTTTGAGGAGTCATTAATAACCTTAAAGCTGAGAGCCTATTTGCGTTCTCGCTCTCTACCTTTTAATTTCCCTGTTTCTCTCTCTCTCTCTCTCTCTCTCTCTCTCTCTCTCTCTCTCTCTCTCTCTCTCCTACTGTCTGTTGTTTGATTGCCCTCCTGCAGAAAGAACGGGATGCTTGGTGGCGTGCGTGTGTGTGAGAACGGGTTAGTAGGAGTCAGAGAAAAAGAGAGGGAATGGTAGTGCAGTGACATACAGATCCCAGATGTGATGCTGCTATAATTTGAATTTTATGCCTTTGTTATCGCTTTAATCATTTTCTTTATTCGTTTTGTTTCAGTGGTCTGGGAGAGACACCTGATAGGGTAAACCACCTAGGGACCCATTTTTATTTGGAATGTGGTGCAAGGTCTAATTAGAATTTGAATTTTGCTGAGCCTTGAAATGGCTGGTACTTTATCCTGATCGCTTTAGATATTGTTCGAAGTCAATCATTTGTCATTGCAAAGCATGCTGGGAAGGTTCTGCTAATGAAGCTCTGGGTTTGTTCACCATTTTTTGCTGCTGTGGCATTTTTGTCCATTTAGACAGCCTGATGTAAGGACGACAGCGGTTATATATCCATGTAACGATACCAGCAGGAGCGCACTTCGCATGGGCCGCTGGTGTCACATCTATCTGCCACCATTCAACTTCTCCACACCAGAGGGTCTAACGGATTTGAGACTGACTTGTATAGTGTCCGTTTTCTTTTATCCAAGAAGTAAAGCAGTCAGATTTAACTGCATTCATACTCCTCTTAGAGTGGCGGAATGTAATAAAGTATATTTTATTAACAACTCCTCTGGATTTCTGCACCACAACATTTATTTTCCAGTTTAAGATACTTTTTAAAATTCAAACTATATGATCTGATCTTTAAACAGGATGTACTGTTGCAGATTAAACTCAAAAACAGGATATAAAGTAGTTAAAATGACTTCAGCTACATGCAATGCAGAAATGCACAAGTATTGATAGATCCAATGATATAAGGGAGTCACAGTTTAAAAAAGTCACAGCTTTGTAGAAATGCTATCGGCATGCTCTTAATTGAAAGTATTTTAATTTGATCAAATTAACGTCATAAATTATCCACTTAAAGATGACGATGAAGGTGACCTATCACCTCGGGTGTTGGGATATATTAGTAACATACAAACAAAATACATTCTGTTTTTAAATTAAACTCTCTGTTGGTGCATCATTTTAATTTAATACGATATTAGAGTCAACACATTATGTGATAATAGTTATCTTCTTTTAATTAGGAGAGATTTTAAAGGTTGAACTCGTAGTTGAGTATTACAGTGTTATACTTTTACCTTGTTTTTCTTCAATTATGGGCTCAAATATACGGACAGAAAGAGTTTAAAATGAGATCAAATTACTGAAAATAGAGCAATTATAATAAAATATGTTTTTAAAAAATACCACTGCTTGTTTTCTTTGTCTATCTCTCCCTTATTGAAACTTTACAGTTGTTGTGTTGGAGTCTTCTCCCACAGTGTGAGAGCTCCTGTCTCATCCAGATGGATTCCTCTGATGGACAAGCGACTGCGATCTGTCCTGTACGTCGTTGTGTGAACAGGAGAAGGTAATGGTGTTTTGTCATAGCCTATCTGGGGTAACGTGTGTCCTCCTTGCAGGTCCCCTCAGATGCATTTTATTTCCCAAGCGCCTCCTATGGAGAGATTGGAGTTGACAAGCGTTAACGTTTAGAAATGTACCTATAAATGGCATTGTTGGGTGCTGATGTGCAGTTGGATGGAGGCATTTGAAGAGCAGCAGCTATGTGAGCAACAATGGAATATAACTTAGAGTTAATATATCAATTATTACACAATTCCATTGTGCTTGTGGACATAAAACATAAAGTCACTTTCCAGTTTATGCAGAATTGTTCAGTTGCATTATGAATTATTTTCCCTCCGATCTGCATGAGCAGTCAGGTAACTCTGAACCATCCGCACGGGACCAGACTTTTCTGTTAATTGTGTTTAAATCTAATTGGAACTGAAGCAAAAAGTCTGGAAAGCTTGCTTTGAACTCCTTTGAAAATAAAATAAAATTCTTCTGACAAGATGATGGATCACCTGTAAGTCTACCTGACACTGAAATTAGGGTTTTTAATGACATGCTGCCTCCTCCTAGATGTGAAATTCAAATTCCCTCCCTGGTCTCCCTCCCTGCCGTCACCTGTCCCTTTGACTCGCGTACGCCAAACGCAGGCACTTTGTCTTTGTCACTGGGAGCAGGACAATGTTTTTCACCAGCAAGCTTTTGTATTAACCAATCTCATATTGAACTGAAGACATAGCTCATTGAGCACTGCGTTGTTGTTACGTGAGCGTATTTTTCCTTTCATAGGGACCAGGCACAGATTTCTTGAACCACTCATTTTATTCCCACTGCAGAGGCTCCTTTATAGTTCAATACATCATAAGAGCTGAATTCAAATGTCAATTTACAGATCTGACACAAAAATAGATAAAAATAAGCTCTGATTATAAAAAGGAATAAAACTGCAAACATGTAATAGAAGTAAAATCCCAATACTCAGTCATGTATTTAGACTTGTGAAAGAAAACTACACTAAATAAGATGATTTTGATAGTGGAACTCTATTGATACATCATATGACTGTTCAGTGGCGTCACCTATAATCAGGTGTGGCACCTCTCATGAACACCCGCAGCGGCTTCCTTGTCACCCTACGATGCTCAGTTTGGACGGTGGCCACGGTAATCCATCCTGAGGCGTGAAGGAAAGGACCCGGCTGGCTCCGGGACTGGGGGCAGAGAGAGGCAAATGAAAAATCAATGCTACTGTGACACATTAACTTATCCCCCAATTTCATGACTGGCATTAGGTGTCAGGGAAAATGTGAAGTGTTGAGGAGGCTGGCCGGGCCTTATCGGCCAGCTGGTGGAGGAGGTGGGTGGAAGAGTTGGCCGGAAGAAAACTAATAAAAGACAATGGAAACCCAAAGACTTCATCAGACGAACAACATTCAGTTGTTCACCTTTCGGGTTAGTTCGGTAAATGAAGCCATGTATCAGAGCCATTAGATACAAATATGTGTTGATTGCATATATATATATATATATATGTATATATATATATATATGCAGATGCGATTTCTTCATTCTCTCTTATTTCCAAAAAAAATAGGTAAATGAGAAATAACACAAAAAGTCATTACTCCATATGCTTTCTTCTTCTCTCAGTTTAAAATTAGCGTGGCATTCATCCGTCACGCCATAACAATAATAATCTATAGCAAGTCGGGGGGAATGGTGGGGAGCAATCGTCTTCACTGGGAGAGGTGGTCTAATCAGCACCCTCTCTCAACTGTTAAATGTATTTAAACACTAAATTAACAACCCATAAAGGGCCTTTGGTACACTACATTCAAATTAGAGCCTGTTCTTATTTACTGCCACAGAACTGCAAAAGTGACACTTTCCCTGATCACATTAAGAAAAGCAACGGAGTGACCTTGGCGTAATGGAGGTGGATGAGATACGAGCGTCACCACCCTCATCCTCAAAAACACACAGATTCTCTGTATCCTCAGCCAGCAGGCGGGGATGAAAAAAAAAAAGAGGGAATGATAGAAAGAGGATGACTCTCCTCTTCTAACGTGTCATTAAATCATCAGCTAATGGTGTTAGCTGCTAATGCTCAGGCGAACCAGTGAGATTTATGGGAATGACATCTGAGAGTTGGAAAACAGAGGGAAGAGAGAGCAACACTCCCGGTCTTGGTTTCCAGCCTGCAGTTTCACCTCTAAGTTCTGTGCCGGGGATGTTGGTGTTGTTGTTTAGCGAGAGTTGATTGTTCACATATTTAATGCTTTAATTACACCTCAACAGCTGTGCACAGTGATTTAAGTTTATGGATGTGAAAGCTCTTAATTATGAAGCAAAACGCATAAAGTCATTTCTGATGGTGGATGCAGACAATTAAATTTATTTAAGATTTCCCCGCACAGGCGGAGTAAACGGCTTTCTGAAAATGACCCTCACGGAAAATGCAAAATACGCTGTAATGTGTTCTATAATGTACGATCAGTGGGAACAGAAGGCGTCAATCAGGAAGTGTTCTCTCAAAGTGAGGAAGGAATTCCTGCCTTTTACATAGCATGCAAGAAACACTTGAGTACTGAAGGACAAGACGGCGGCACGCACACACCAAGAGGATGCACCCCCCCCCCCCCCCCCCCCACCACACAACAAAA
>CAAKHC010010896.1:39330-53323 GCA_901007825.1 Macroramphosus scolopax
GGGGGGGGGGGGGGGGGGGGGGGGGGGGGGGGGGGGGGGGGGGGGGGGGGGGGGGATCAGCACGCTTGAGCGCATTTAAATTTACACAAACTCTCTAGGAATGACAGTGATAAATGTTACACTCTATTCTACAATATGTTTAATGCATAGGTCTGAGGAGTTAAGTTTTCCCCTCTGGTACGAGGCTGCTGTTGTAGTTACCACTATATGTTACATCAGATTCCCTTCCATTAAAATGCCAAGTGGCACAGTGAAGACAGCAGGAGAATATGACACTGGATTTGTTTACCTGTCACCTCCCTCCATCCTTCATTTCTTCCCTCTGTGTGTGTGTGTGTGTGTGTGTGTGTCTGTGTAAAAGGTCAGCCTTGTTCCCTTTTAAACTAAACCGGGAGAAACAGAAATATGATATATATGGTAAAGCGGTAATTAGTAGTACTTTTCCTCTTGTTCCACACACAGGGAATCAAACTGTGTGTTACGGGTGTATTTTTGCTTTACCGATCAAACATCGTTGGACGCATCATGAGACTTTGAGGATGAACTGTCAGAGAAAACAACTACATGCTCGGGGAAAAAAAAATCTATCCTTATCGCGGAGGAAATTCAACTGTGACTGGCCACATCGTGGTGCATTTCCTGTTCTCTGCCATCTGACTGTCACAGAACAACCAGACCACTGCTGTCGACACACACGGAAAAAAATGGTTGAGCTCTCTCCCTCACATTCTCCTTTTTTCTGTCTCCCTCTGACGAACACACACGCACACACACACACATACAGAGAGGCACTTGTGTGGATTATACGCGAGTGTATGTTGCAGTCTCCGACCTACGTTTGATCTCCTGTAAGCAGAGTCTGCATGAGCAGCTGAGTGTACTTCGACTGTACGCGTACCACTGTAAGTGCTGATAAGATAGTGTGCAAGCTTGATCTCTCTTAAGGATAAGTGTTTTGGCTCCCGGTGCACCTGGAGAGACACGGTAACACCTGAGTGGGTGTTTTTTAAAAAATGTACTATATACCAGAGTGCCACAGTATGTATCAGTGAACCAACTGCGGATTACACACACAAAGTACTTTTGACGGTTGCCCTCGCCCGGGAGGTTTCGGAGAGGTGCTTTCAGGTCAAATATCTCAGAAGAATTTCTCCCTTCAGGTGAAAGACTGGGTACCCGGTGCAAAGTGAAACATATTTAAATGTTCCTTTGTCTCTGAATATAAAATATTTATCAATGAAATGCATTTTGTTTTAACATACTCAAATGTAGTACGACTAGTAAAGCAGGTCTACAACACAATCTATACATTGAGAGACCCAAAATAACCAGAATAGGTGAGCTCAGGATGGGTGGCCATCTGCCTCGACCGGTGGAGCTGAGACAGACAGAGAAAGGAAGGAGGTGCCCGTCTTCTGTCTATATCCTATCCCGTGGTTCAAGCTGCACTACTCCATTTTATTCGTTAGTTTTATGACCCGTACAATAGCCTGGGCCTAGTACTGCTTCTTGTGTACTGCAGTAGATGTATGTAAACAAACAAGCCCAAACTTTTTTCTGATTTACAACATTAGCAGGTCTTGGCCGGGGATCCTTCACCACCTCCAACAGGCCCGAGCCAGCCAGCAATTCCAGTCACAGACAGCTTGAGCACTTTCGATTTTATACCTCAGCAATTTTTATAGCGTCTTTAGCTCTGCACGCACAGGCCTCACTATATCCTCTGGAAAGAGGGAGCCTGTGTGAGGCAGGGAGGAAGAGGCAGAAAGCAATAGAAAAACAGGTGTTGATGACGGATGCTAAGCAGCTAGGTCATGTGACCTGAACTATATTGTGCTGTGATTGGACCCTGATGCAGAATGCGGTGCCGTCCTGGCTTCTGATTGAAATGGCTGATGGTACGGCACTGTCTCAGTGCCTCCTGCTCAGATTAAGTAAGGTAGAGTAGCCAAGCCTCTGAGGGTTTTAGCATCTGTGCAAGGTTGCTGTAACTGATACTGTGAAGTTATAATTAAAGGTTCCAACTGAGAGAACCCCGCCTGATGCAGTTCATACCTTCCTCTCTCCTGCAGGATGACTGGAGGTGTCGTAATGCCGAGGCAGGATAGCAGCCGAAAACTGCATTTTAACTACTGTCTAAGAGCTTGTTTGCCCTCGTGCAGGTGTAAGTACAGCACTGGAAGGAAAACATAAACTGCTTCAGATCTCTTCCATTATCCACTGTATGAAATCTTTCCGGCGGATGTGCAGCGCTCTGGTTGCATTATTTTAGACTCGGAGTGCTGATATGTAACTCGGAGTCCATATTTTTCCCCATGTGAACAAGGTTGCAGCTTTCTATTACCACAGACTCTCTCTCATTTTTCATTTACCTGCCAGAAAATCAGATGCGACAGTTAAATTTTGACAGCAGAGAAAATCTACTCTTTGCCATTAGAGCTAATGTCATGATTCTGTGCTAATCCCTCATCATTTTTGGGCCTCATTGCCTATTTTTCTCTATGATATTAAGTATTCAAAGCTCATTTACATTCTTATTTTTCAATTTGCTGCTGCAGTAGTTTAATTTATTCCATATAATTTCTTTTTCTGAGAGGGACATTAATCATTGACTGTACATTTTAGTGCCTCTGGGATTTTTTTTAATCAATAAAATAAAGGGATGGGCGTAGTTACAAAGGCTGTACGGAGGGTTTTTCTTCAAACTGTTCTGTTTCTTTATGATTGTTCAAATTCAATTATCAGTGTTAGTGTCCCTTATTAGTCTGTCTTGTTCATTAATGTTTTCAATTTTTATACATTTCCACATGTCGTGCCGCCTGCAGAAGTCCCCAGAAGTTATTTCTATTAGCCTTTTTCTGGTTTTGTTTGTGGAGCAGTAACAAAAGCGAGTCTCAGAAATAACACTCATATCAATAAGGGCCTCGCTGTAAAGCTTCTGGTAGTTCTATATTTCTGGTCTGTTAAGCTGGAGGCCTAACCACTTTCATCCTCATTCTTCCTCCCTTTTCTTGTTGTTTCTTCATCCTTTCACATTCATTTTATGCTTGGCTATTCCGTAGGCTATCAGTGTATTAATGCCCTGGCTTAAGCCAAACAGCCTCAGCGAGATAAGCCTCAGGGTCGTCATGTGGCTGTTCACAGTTCATACACCACTTTCCCCCCTTAGTTGGAAAACCCCAAATCATTTAATAATATTAATCTGCTTTTGTGTTTTTTTTTTACTCTAAACTTAATTTTTCCCATTTCAGCCTGCCGGTTGAGACATTGCACATCTTCATTAATTATTGACTTGTTTGAGAGGCTTGACCTTCCAAAGGTGTGAGTGAAGGTGGGGGTTTGATCGTTGCTTGATGGAGGAGTCTGTGGAGATGGAGGGGGTCTGTAAACTCTGATACATAATGCTGTGGGCTATAATACTTTGTGCATGGCTGGTCACAGGCCTACTAATCACAAGGAAAAGACCCCACTGTCTCACTCCATAAACTTGGCCCAGTAAGAAGACAGCCACGGGGGCACAATGTCACTTGTAAATCCCAAATTAAACTCAACTGCCCAAAGCTTCCCAGCGTAAAAACACCCTCAACTCAATCCCGCCTCCCCATGTCTTCTTCTTAGCCGCCCGGAGAGTAAAAAACGGACAGAGCGTTGATAGGTGTCCAGGTGTCGGCGGTGTCAAGGTTGTGGAGTGGTCAATTTGTCTGCTTGTTGGTCACGTTTGGCTTTATGCATGTATTTCATGGCACAATGCATCTAATGCAATTGGGCCTTCACCCAATCCCCCACACCACCACCCTGAACCCTTAATCCCTGCCTCATGACTGACTGCTTTGTGGAGGTTTGTGTTTAAAAAAAAAAAGAAAATACGTAGAAACTGTTTCCATGTGATTCTTTTCAAAACCATCCTTTTTTACCGTTTCATGGATTGCAAAAGAAATTTCTTTATATGCATAATGGCTACTTTGAGCTTGCTATAGGGGAGGGGAAATGTTCTCCTTGAAGGCAATCTGTTCATTAAGATAATGTGTTAGTTCCAATTAAACTAACATTAAAATGGTCCCCATAAAGAGTTGGAGTCAGCGTTTTTCCTAACTTGCTCTTTTAATTACATCGTTCCTCTCCTGTCATTAAGGATATTAAAAATTCATTAACAAGAATAGTCCTGCATCACAGCAACAAATCAGGCAGACTTTCATCTCATGTTGTCAAAAGATTATTGCCATTAGTGATTTCATCTGAAAGGTGTTAAGATCTCCTCATGCAACGTTCCAGGACCTGCGTGTCAACAGGTTACTGCAGTGGTGAACTGTCAAGTAGTTAAAGCCTCCCATTTATTTGCAAGGTGCTTTAAAATGGGATTTAATGGAAAAAGAGGGAGACATTTAAATGACGGACGAGTTTTGGCCTTTATGTGTTGTATTTATCCATTTATTAAATGTACATTTATTTGCGGCGGCGCCCAGCGTCCCCTCTAATGTGATTCCATTGCCGGCTGTTATGTTTTCCGTCAGTTATATTTCTCGCTCCTAATTTGTTTTCATCAAATGTGTTTATGGCTAGCTGAAACTGTTTTACAGCTTCACTATCGAACCGTGCTGTTGCTGCTGCAGGAAATGAGTCTGTCCATGAATAACATTGCCAGTGTCATCTTAGCCAGAGAAAAGACAGGAGGAAGGAGACTAAATCTGCATCTTTTATACGATACGTGCAGGTTTATCCTTATGTGCTGCACATCTCCAACGAATAGCATATGAAGCTGACTTTCTAAAGCACGATAACATCCATGCAAGAGCCCGATGATAAAGATTAAACAGATAAAACATACGCACACATGAGAACCGCAGCAGGTGTTAATGTGAAAATAATTATGGGTTTGGCATGAAAATGAGGAATAATTAAATGAATAAATGTAAAACAACAGCTTTGAAATGTGTTGTTGGCACAGGAATGTTTTTTGTGTCCCAAATATTTCCCATGTGGTATCTGTGAACACCTTCATGCAAATCCTAGTCAGTATTAAGAAAGTGAAGCGGAACTACAGGAGGGAATTACTGGCAAAATGTACAACTAATGTCAATATTGCACATCTTGTGACATGCATGTCAGACATGGAATTTAAATGCCTGGAATATCTGTGTTTGGTTATCTATCAAATCCGTTTCCAGCATTAAGACTTAAGACGTGTGTTCACTGGTACAGACGTGAATTATCTGCAATTTGCTGCTATGAAACCTTTTAGCATAAAGGCAAAAAAATCAGCTATTGTAGAATTGCAGGATGTTACAGAACTACCACAAAACTGCCATTAAGAGAATATCATTTTAATTTGTATTATATTAAATTTTGAGAGCTGTATTTTAAAGTGAAATGCGTATTGAGAAGCATTTGATACAGTGTCAGTTCAGATATGTTGATCATGTCCTTCTGCTGCTATAGTTACTATAAGAAGCCTTCAATCTACATAAGAACACAGCCTGGTATCATGAAAAAGTGTATGAATAACCTTTAACATCATTTAGTGTCTGCTGACTTGCATTGTGCAGAGTGTCGGTGCTCATGCAAAATTTGTTTCCCTCCAACAAACTGTGAACAAACACAGAGCGATAGAGTAGTGGAGCATGTAGCTAAACCTGACCCTTATTAGCATGATCTAAATCATCTAATCACCTCACCTCGTGTAGTCGTGTCTGAAAGCAGAGCAGTAAGCCTGCTTGTTCATATAACAACGTACCTGCCTGGTGCTTTTTGTTTCAACAGGCTGCTATCAGTCAAATTTCCGGTCGTAAACTGACATAACTTTTCCTCACAGAGGAAGACTATGACAAAATGATCAATAGAATTATCAGTATCATATTAAAGTCTCAGCAAAACAGTCTGTGTGTGTGTGTGAACCCTTTCCACATGTACACCTTCACTGAAAGCTGAGGAAAAAGAAGAACATAAAGTCACTACATTATTAATAATCCATCAGGATCTGTTGTGAATTCTGTTGCGCTGCAGCCGCCAATGTATCACAAACACTGAAATATTCATATCCTCCTAATTAATTGGCATCAGAAGGGTTGCTTTGTTTTTTTCAAGCAGTTCAACTGTAAAGTAAGATAGAGATTAGACTGAAATATTCACTGCGGCGTGCTTGTATGATTAGTTGTGTAAAAACTTTTGAATCGTCATTATTTAACCTATCTAACTATCTGATGAGCTGCTCGCCAACCAGGCTGGTGCTAATATTTCCTCCCACTGAAACGAAAACATGACCACCACCACAAACCGCACCGTCTCCCACAAGTCAAGGTATTGAGTTGCATTACGTTGCTCTATGCAACCGTCATTACTCACTCTGGTTAATCTGTAATGACTGGCTATCATTAACCAGCCGAGCCCAAATAGCCTCTCTCATTGATTATACTTAAAACTAAAAAAATCCAATGGTCCAACACAAACTACTGATGATGAGAAATCTTCCCAGCCTGCTTCACTTCTCTCCAATATCACTCATTCTAATCCCAGTCATCTATTTCAGCACGCCCTCCTCTTCTTCAGAAGAATATGCTATTGATCAGGCCTACGTGGGATTCCATGTACACATGCGCATGTGTTTGCGGGAGTTGTGGACGGACGGCCGTGAGCCTCTGTTTTTACCTACCGACCCTGCTCTTATTGGCTTCGTTCTGGGGACCCATATCCCAGCTGTGTTGGAAATCCATCAACCCTGACAGGTCTATTGTACCAGCAGTCTTCACAGGCTCTGACCAACGCCTCGCGCTAAGATATCACTTTCAATTAGAAAAACATTCATGTGCGGGAATGGAGGTGGATGTGAAAGGACTACAGCAACCAGAAGACTGTTACCTTTGTGTCACAAAGATAGATAAAGGAAATATTTAACTCAATAACTCCCTTTTGCATTACATTGTTGTAAAAAATATGGAATTATTCTTGTTAATAATCCATCCATTTACAGTTCACCCTGATCATTATTCTCCACTTGTTAGAGGATAAAGATCCATTTTCATTGGTTTCATTGTGGATAACTGGTAAGTAAAGCTGCATCATCATTGTCTTTTATTGTTCAGGCAATAGCCTGTTGAGGGGCAACAAAGACCTTAAAACCTTTGCATAGGAAAAAAAAAATCAATGTGTTCCTGAGCAACAGTAACTTTAGTTTCTATGAATCAAACGGAGGACGAGTCCACTCCAGAACTAAACAAATAAACAGGTCTTGATGGTCCTCGGAGGCCTGAGGATTCAGAATTCCAGAAACGAATGGGTATTTGAATGATTGCTGCTGTGACAGGCTTGCTGTGATAGAATAACACATTCTGTTGAACAAATAGGCCCTTGAGTGCCGGCTGGTCCCAGGGGTCTGTCTATAGCCCCGAGGCTACGGCTTTCACAGAGATGGGCTGCTCACAGCATGGAGATAGCCTGACAAACACTCCGGCTTGCTAACATTCCCAATGTGAACGCAGGCATATTGTTAACACACTGTACTGTACACGAGGTCCACACACACAAAGACACATTTGTTGTTGTGGGCACGCTGAATGAATCAACCCTGCACATAAAGTGGACGGACAATAAAAGAGATTGACTGATAAAAAAAATCAATTATTTCACTGGCTTGGATCTGGTCCTGATAATCTCCTCTCTTATCAAGTGTGTTTCAGTTAACATATTTTATTGCGCATTTTGAAGTATTGCATTAGAACAAGTTGCGGATTAAAAAACATTTTGCTGAATTTATTTGCAATTAAGGTGTTTTTTGTTTAGTGGGAGATTTAATGTTGCACAAACAGTTCAGATAAGAACTTGCAATAAGTAATAGTATTTGAATGTGAGGACAAAAAACAGAGTTCAACGAAATAAGAGCATAAAATGTGAATTCAGGTGGTTTAGGGAGAATAAAAACAATATCCAGTCAGGATTTCATTCTGACAGAAAACTATTTAAAAAATAGATATTTATACAAGCTTTTATTTATAATAATCAATAAGGAAATGAGACAGTAAGTTGGAGGAGAGACTCTGTGCTTATCTAAATTAAACCAACTAATATTTGCCTGGTATGGTTGTAAATGCGTTTTAATTTGCATTTTTTATTGCATTTTGTCTAAAAATGTTGATAAAATATGCAATACATTTGAATGGAAGCCCGGCTACTGTAAAGACCATATGAGAAGCTCTTTTCTACCCGTCAAAAATAAACTATAATGTATTTTTACTCACATAAAAAACATCTGTCTTCCTGGGACTGAATCAAATCTGAACTCTCTTGCTTCACCTTGTTGCAGCAGTATGTTAGAAAACTCTCCAGCAGGCGTAAAAGCACTGGTGCTCAGCGTTGTTCACTGGTGCCTTAAGAGACGTGTTGCTGGTGTTGTAATGGCATGAATCGTACACTGCAAGCGGGCAGCCCCACACAGCACGCTCTTTGATGATGTCACAGGGTTAGATAGGCGCCATTGTAGATACGGGCTTCCAGAGAGCCACTACACACTGTTCTAACATCTGCTGAAAAAGAAACACCCTCCCAAGTCCCTTTGACACAGCTTTTTTAAAAGGAGAGCTGGACAAAAGCCACAGTTTCTTCTGTGATATCCTGTTAAGGCTGTTCTGGGGCCAGCCAAGCATGGCCTCCCTTCAGAGAGCTGGGGCAACATCATTCAGCTTCCTCCGTGTGATCCAAGGCACACAACAAACCCTGTGGTCCACAGCTCAGTGGCCAAGGAAAAAGACCCGCCACACAATGTCTTTGGCCCATGCGCTCATTCAGAGACATGCGCATTATGTATTTCTCCCATTTGGTGGCCTTGTTATTTACAAAAGTTCTCTAACTTTTGGTATTCTTTCCTGATTTCTTTGTACTCGTTAGCATACTCACATCTACAGCACCAAACTGACCTGTTACCTTATGAACATGTGCTGAAGCGGCTGCAGAGGGCCTCCCTCGCATCAAAATAAGTACGCACTGTTCAATAGCTCTCACATAGAGCAAGACCGGGAAACAAAGGAGCATACATGTTGCCACTCCAATGGACCCTCTGTTTCCATGAGCTCAATTAGGCCAGAGCTAAATCAGTATAATTAACACCCCCAACAGGGTAATCAAACAGAATCTAAATTAATGGCAATGGCGACGTATTAAGGAAGCGGTTTGAGTGGTGGGGGAGGACAACATAAAGAAAGAAAGGAAGAAAGACATCTCACGGGCAAACATGATAGAATTACAAAATGAGCAGCTTGCAAACTGTCTCAGCTTTGATGAAGAAACGTTTAATTATCCCCCTGGTGGAAAAGGTCCCCTATTGTCTAAAGCTAATTTGTCCCTTTTGGCTACTTCCTTACCCCAGAGGCTTGTCTGTCTCAGGTTACCCCCCCACCTCCTCCTTACCAGCCCACTGCCACCCTGGGTATCAACATCTCCTAGCTTCTAAGACAAGCACAGCCCTGGGTTAGTTCCAGACAGTATTTTGTTTGTTAAGCGTAGCCCAAAGATCTGGGCCCTTGGGGAAAGATGAAAGGAGGAGAGCCGCCTCCCTCTCAGGGAAAGGATCAAGCAGGTCAATTTCCTCTGACTTTGTCCTGTCTTGGAGTTTGTATTCCCTCGGTCCACAAAGGCCACCATTGGACTGGACCGGAGGCTCACTCTCCCTCAGCTGCCCTGCCTCTGCCCCTATTTGATTCACGGAATAATAGATGGCAATACATGCCTCCGAAGCACAACTCCTTTTAAAAAAGTGAAACAAGAGATAACACTCCCTAGAATGGACGGGACATCCAAATAGAAACAGATACTGTATAATTCTCTCTAGTTTCAACACAAAGTTCTTGTGGGACACTGGGAAAACAAGATTATTGTAGGAGAAAACATTTGTGGCGAGAATTATATTGTTTCAAATATTTATCAAGGCTCTCCTCCTATTTCGCCCTGAACTATTTCTCACGCTTTCCAGATAGTAAAATTAAATACATTAAAATTAGGCCTGACAGTGGATCCAGTTTACATTTAAATGCAATTTAAAAGGGGGGCATATATTTGCATAGTGAATTAAAATTAAGACCTAATTATGCAAATAAATTATCAAATGCGACAGGGGATGGTTTTCAATTGAGTTAATATCTCATTCTGTGAGACAATAGTTATTTGATAGTCAAAACGACATTGTAGCCGTTTTGCTGCAGAGCCACACAATGGTGTTAAATATTCAGGTGGCATTTAATTACAAAAAAATAGGAGCTCATAAATTACAAGCACTGCTTCTTAAATACACCTAGACAAATCCTCCTCCCTGAGGAATTAGGTTTCCCCTCGTACATAACCCTTAATCTATTTTGCATGAGACCTTTTGAAACAGATAGCGGTGAGTTGGAGAGGAGGAAAAGTACGAGTCACCGTTAGAGTTTGTGTCAAGTAATCCGGTATTTAATGGGCGCATGCAGTGAAATGGAATATTAAATAAGAACAGAATGAAAGATGCTGTGTTACTTTGAGCTAACGTATACTTTTAAGAATAACTTATAACCAATAATCGATTATCGACTGAAAATGATTTTATTATGAAATGTAAAGATTGTAATAATGTATGATTATAAAGCTCTAACTGAACATTGATTAACAGGAGCAGCAGCGTTGATGAATATCAACTGGAAATAAAGGAAGGTAACCAGAATCAACTGAAGGAACAATCTCCCAATCACCATCGCCCAGTCTGACACGGAGCAAGCACAGAGGGTCGGCCCAGATAATGACTCCTGTTCAAATGAATTCATTATCTGGCCAAAAAAAGAAGATTAAAAAGAACAGTAACGATTCAGGGGTCTTTCCTTATTTAGGAAGCAGTGAAAGTGCCTGAACAAAACAGCACCAGTGTTTTAACCAAAAAAAAAGAAAGACACATCCATGTTTGTGCTACTATCTGTAATTAGACGCCTTTTGATACGACACCATTAAAACCAAAGATGCATCTCCTTGGTCTGGTAGATGGTTTTTATGTTGAGGACGTCTGTTGGTAGTGAGGCTTAATTAAAAACCCCATTAGGATCATTTTAAAAGGATAAAAAAGGAGGAGAAAATATAACTTCGCTCAAGCTGATCCTCCAGATTTCCGCAATCAAAGTATGGAGATGAATATCAGGGGGTAATGAACTGGCCAAACATGGCATTTGATTCAGCGTTAATTAACATAGTTGTAAAACAGAGTTAGCTGTGATGGCAAGCTGTTATAGAAGAAGACGATTATAAGCTGGTGAGACATTGTGGTTAAATGACAGTGTTTTCTGTAGTTTATTGTTATTCATTCTCCTCATGATGGCTCTTCTCAAGCGTCAGGAGGAATAAAAACAGAATGCACCTCACACCCTGCCAATTAATTTGATCTCTTAGAAACAAATCCTCTCTTTGAAAAAAAATAAACAGGTTCCTCACCGATGAATGACCCGCTCATCAGAAATTATCCAATTCAGAGAAGTAAAAAAAAATCTATCTTTCTTGCATAAAAAATGTGATTCATGTCGTATCTCAAATATATGGCGATTTTATTCGCACAATTAAAAAGTTTGTTACAGGTTTAAGACATCTGCTAGGATTTTAGAAATTCTAGGGGTCATAAATCCAAATCAGTGCAACAAAGCACGACAGACACAAATCTGCCTCTAGGATATAATCCTGAATAAAGATATTTAAACCAAAACATCAGAATCTAGCATCAAATCCCACAGTGTGTTATATGTGATGGATTGTAGAATTAAAGTTCCTTTCTTGCTGCCCAATTTCCCACATTCATTGAATAAACAGCGGACACCACCCGCTCTGTAGAGCTACAATATTTAACCTTTATTTATATGTATGAAAAGTCACCCTCTGGTCAGGTTTGTAAATACACCTCCGAAGCTTCATGATACAACTAACATCCCCCAGTCAGGCGACGCATCGAGGGGAGGCGGTGGATGAAACAGGTGGAAGGTAATGAAGAGTATCGTAGGGTAATTGATGACCCTTCCTCAGCATTGGGGAAATTGTTCCAAGGCTTAATCTTTGTCATCAGAGGGAGAGATTGTGTGAATGAGCTGGAGGAAGGAGAGCTAGAGGCGTCCTGTGTCAACTCTCTCTCTCTCTCTCTCTCCTGTGGGTCAAGTAAACAGCCTTCATGGGGACAGCTCAGGGGCTGGTGTCTGACCAGCGAGGCTGAAAATGGCCCTTGTCCATTCCTGCCATGTAGCATTTCTTTCCCCAGCTGTTTGTCCTTTGTCGTGGACACAGCTTGTAATAAGAAGAGCCAACATATTTATGGAGTGGCCGACCTCGCCGGTACACAGGTCTTTTATCTGCCGGGCACAAAACAGCTTTGTTACTCTTTAACAATTCACAGACGCCAACAGTGGTGGAGAAGCTGCACATACATGAGGGTAGATGTGTACATACACATGTTCATGGGCAAATAGGAGTAAAGGATATATTTTCTTATCCAATGAAAGTGTTGTATTTTCGTCTTTAAACTCTGGCTCGCCTTTGACCTTGAGGCCAATTAGAAGGTTCATGGCGAGTGATTTGTTTTGCCCTGTGCGGTGGCGATCCACTCAGCAACATTTATGAGTGATTAGTTAAGCTTCGGCTGAGCTCTATGAAGAACCTGCGAGGAGCGACAAAGCAACATTCAGATGGCTCTCGTAAGGGGAGTCCAGGGTAGGCTTAGGAATGAACTTTGGTGGAAAAAGAAATGAATAATGAGGCAAACAAAGACGTCCTTTGACAGCTCTGGTGTGTGTGGGCTTTCAAGAGGCAGGCAGGGGATTCCCATATACTATCAAGAGCTTAGTCAGCACCAGGTTAACAAGATACTGCAGGACGGCAAATCTGGAAAAGGTATCTGAAAAGTCACAAGTTATATCGACAGAGTGCATCAATTCAGGTTTAAATGAGTTATTTGTGATAAAAACATAATAAACTTCAGCGTTGTTGATACCTTTCCATTATATTTCATGTGTGACGTCTCAATTTCAGTACTTCTATCAAGGTTAAACAGTGAGAATGTGACCTCCTTAACCAATTAATAGTTCATATCGCACAATGGCAGTTGTATCTAATGAACACTGTTAAATAGCCTAAATGCATTTTACTCCTCTCCATCAACGCGTGATTACAAAGGACGGGGATATCAAGTGGTCCTTTCATTTGGTTAACATGATCAAATTGACTCCTGTGTCATGAGAGATGACACCAGCGGTAATTAATTTCTCCATTAAGGGCGGCCGATGTGACAGCCATGCAAACACGGCGGAGTGACGGGGAGGACACGATAACTTCAGCAAACTGAGACAACCCAACTGCTGAGGAGGAGCAATGGGGTAATCACATTATCCGTCTGCGGGGAGAGCATTGTTCATTAAAATAAAACAACATGGGCTCCATTGTCTGTCGCTGCATCATCAGCATATCTGCAGATGCAGCAGATTTCATCGTGGCCATGCATTTACATATAGTAATGAACTTTTAAAAATTCATTCCAAATTAGTCAAGTGAGCTATTAAAGCCTGTGGGTAATTCGACCGGGGGCTCTGCTTCCTCGTAGCTGTGCATTTATATTTTTATTTTGTATTAAGTATTGAGGAAATTAAATGAAGTGATTTATTACATGAAGGCATGAGTGCTTTTATCATGAGGTGTTTATTTAGATGAGAAAAGCCTCAGATCAGATTGGAAGGCCTATGAATGGAATGAATGTAACGCAAGTCTTAGTGGATTAACACACAATGATAGTTTATAGAGATTTAAAGGGAAATATGATTTTTCTTAAACATCTTTACATGCAAAATAATTTGTAGCTGTATAGCTGTGTGTAATTGTGAGGCTGTGTGTGTGTGTGTGTGTGTGTGTGTGTGTGCATGTGTTGTGGTATGTGTGGGATGACAGATACGGAGGATCCCTGAGGGAACCCTCCACCTGAGAGTCTTATCCTTCAAGCATTAAAGCATTGGAGGAAGCATTTCATACC
>CAAKHC010010904.1:15287-29712 GCA_901007825.1 Macroramphosus scolopax
CGATCATGTGAACACAGTGAGTGCACACACACACACACACACACAATCGATACCCACTAGCAGGATGAATTCCGACTGCACATGCTGTTAATGTAAATATGAACATCCACAGTCTGCCAGTTGTCTCGCCTCCTCCACATCACGGGCGTGTGTGTGCAGATATAGATCAGCATGTGTGTGTGTCCATTAGTCAGTCTGAAGGCTACAAGTCCCGCCCCCTCCTTGTCACACACACATAACTACAACACATACCTGCTTCGATCTGACATCCGCGGCTACAGCTCGGCCGCGCCCCGCGACGCGCCGCTGCGTCTCCCGTCACTAAAATAAAGCCTCTAACACGCCTGCTCAGCTAATCAATAATATCCGCGGCGTATTGCGTCCGTATATAAATACGTCGACAGCCGTCAGGTCTTGTGAGTCAACCGGTAAAAGTCATCTGTCTTATCGCTGCCACAGCCAAATAAAGATGCTAGTTTTCTATAATATCAGCGGCTGTCAGAAGAGCAACAATAGACTCATTTCATGAAGCTGTATTAGCAAGTTAACGCCCCCCCTCCTCCACCTCTCGGTGCTCCACTCCCGCCATTGATTCCTGTTTAAAAGGCTATGGGTAGTCGATACAACCTCCTCATCACCATCTGTCTCTATTTACTAATAAATAAAATGGCGGGCGTTGACTGCTTTTGGCCGGGCCTGCGAACTGTAAAAGCATGCATGCTAATGAGCCCGGGGCCCCTGTGGCCAATGGAGGAAGGAGAGGGCGGGGCTACTCCACCTCCACCGCTAACCGTCTCACACGGCCACAGCACTCCAATCATGGTAATTGGCCGCCGGTCCAGTTGTTGTTTAACATCACTCATCAGACGAAATGCGTTTCATTTCAGCTGCATGGATTTTTTCCTCCTCGGCTGCCTTGTACGTCCACCCCCCCCCCCCCCCCCCTCCCCCCCCCTCCCTCTCTTAGTTGTGTGTAGGTCAGCTCTTAAGGTTGTGTCTAGTCGTTTGTCAGCGGCGGCCCATGAGGGCTGCCGCGCCGCACTCTGTCATCCTGATCAATTACAGATCATACAGATGGGCTCGTTTGCGGCGGCCCCCGCGACGCATTTGTTCTAAAAGGCGTTAAATCTTTCCGTACGCCCGTTTCCCTCCTCCCGTTTCCCTCCTGTTTTACAATATCTACATATGGAGACGTTTTGTATTGATATTAATATTCGGGAGCAAAGACGGAAAAATCGATATAATGATGGAAACGCCTCACGCGTGGCTCGATGCTCGACGACACGCGGGAAACAAACGCACAATAATAACAATTATTAATAGGAGACTTCTACACACACACACACATGATGTCTATTTGAGTGAAAGGGTGGTGCTGATGTGCCGAGGCTGTCATAGCTCAGCATAACACAGTACTGCTGTGTCAACCGCGACCCCGGTGACCCCGCAGGAGCCGGAGAACGGGCCGAGGGGTCGCTCTGCGACTCAGGTGAAACGAGGGGTCAGAGGTCAGCTGTCCAGTGTGTCAGGCCGGCTGATCAGGAAGTGTTGCCTCTCGCTTCGGGGAGTACACAGGGAGTGTCATGTTGTGGACACATACTCGCACTTTGACATAAATCTTCCGTGCTTACACGCGGTTGAACTCGCTGCAGGAAAAAAAAAAAAAGGGGTGGGAGGGTGGCCGGTAGCAAAGTAACTGGAGAGGAGGCTGATTATTGAGCTTCACTGCTGTTGATTGTTGTTTGGAACTCAGAGGTCAGATCGTGTTGTTATTACAGGAAGGATTAATCACCACAAAGCATGTTCTCACACTGTTGGAAACACATTCGATTAAGTAAATTAGCGATGTTGTTGCAAGACCTGCAAGAACTTCAAGTTATCTGATTATTAAAGTCAATTTAGCCGTTTAACTTCTTTTTCTAACTTTAACTAATTTAATTTCTCGTTTTAAAAGACACAAGAGGAGAAGAAGCCTCGGTGAACCCAAGTTACACCAACAGAAAGCACTCCAGTATTTTCTCTCCCATCTGTGACGGTCTCACACAGAGTCGAATGCAAAGGCTCATGTTTGTTTGTCCCAACCTTTGCTCTCTATCTGTGGCTCACTCCCATTGTAGACACATCCAAAAGCCCTTACCCCCGCTGCACCGAGGCCGTCCTTCCTTCCATCCTTAACCCAGAGACTTAGGTTAGAGAGCCCACTGTTGTTCTGAGCCACCCCAGCATCCTGGTAGCGCTATGAAGGGAAAACAACGGCGCCGCGGTGGAGTTTCCTTCCCCGGGTCTCATCTGAAAGCAGGCTCTGCTGGCTGTCCGGATCAAACCGGCCCGCAGTGTGATGCCGAGTCCTGTCTGCAGAAAGAATAGACCTGTGCATTAAAGACTCACCGCGGGGGCACCTGCCAGGGAAGGTTTGCTCTCCAACTGCCCCGGAATGGCTTATATTACAGGTTCAGTGTGTGTGTGTGTGTGTGTGAACTGTCCAGTGTGTTATTCCTTTCTGCAACAATTATTACTTACTTATTAGGAATAGATAAATGCAAGTCAAGAGGATTCATCACACCAGTTGTTGAGTGTTTCCTGGAACATCTATTGACACAGTGGGTTTTCAGAAGCGATAGTATTGTTTTAATCCGGCGTCTTCCGGCTAGAAGTTGTGTGCTTGTGTCTGGCGGGAACTGCTGTGCCATCCTAGAGAGGCAAAACTTCATAAACAGGACAAAGAAACAAGAGGAAAGATGTCACAGCACGGTACAAAAAAGTACATAGACGAATTCGATGACCTTTGTCAAAGGTCGTGAAAACGCTCACTGTCATGGCCGACTTCACTTTATATATGTTTCACTAGCTTCTTCCGAAACCGCCGATCTTTTGTTTATTCAGAGCGAGACGAAAGCCTGAACGCCTCACGTCTGCCTCCTGCATCATTGGTCATCCTTGCCTTTGACAACAAAAAAAAGAAGAAGAAGAAGAAAAGAAGAAGAAGAAGACAGGCACTCTTCACTCTCCCACTCCATCCCTCCTCTCTCCCCCCCACCTCTCCTCCATCCTCTCACTCTGTCCAGGGAGTCATTATTGCTTTGGTAAATATTTCATAGGCTTCAATACCTTTGCA
The DNA here is from genome assembly GCA_901007825.1 of Macroramphosus scolopax. NCBI lineage: Eukaryota > Metazoa > Chordata > Actinopteri > Syngnathiformes > Centriscidae > Macroramphosus > Macroramphosus scolopax. The sequence goes on from CAAKHC010010904.1 coordinate 18,403, forward strand.
CACAGCCACCTGCCAGCCGCCTCTCCCCTCGCACACAAACCCACGGATAGACAGATCAGAATAGAAGAGAGCGGAGTGAAGGCAGAGGCGGTGGAATTAGAGGAAAGGAGTGTGCCTATAGTGAGCATTTACATTTCCACTGCGAAGGGGCTCGCTGGTCTGTATCCTGACTTCAGAACACGTCGAGTGCTTTGATGATGTCAAATCTGTGCCCAACAACGCTTTGTTTTTCTGATGCTCTTGATTTTTTTCGGGTTTAGTTTCTGACACGGGAAACGGAAAAGAGACGAAAGAATGAGCTTGTGCGAGCTCAAGACGAGACGGAGAAAGAGAATACTAAGATTCTCCTTCTTCTGACCTTGACGAGGGCCTGGAAGCCGCACACGCTCTCCCTCCCGTCCCCGCCTCCCCCCATCTTTGCTTTCCCAGCCCCACCTGTTTACTTCGACTGGGTTAGAAAAGGGGTCTTGCATCACCTGCAGTGTCCTCTCTTTCTTCTGTTCTCTCGCCCTCGCCCGGTTGTTGATCTCCTCACTTCTCGCCTTGACAAAGACTCAAAAGGAGTAGCGATCCGGGGATGAAATATTCAGCTTGGATATAAGCTCTCTAAGTTGTTTCAGAGTGGATAGCTTGTTGCCACAGAGCTTTGACTTCATAAATAAATGGTCAACAGTGGCCTCTCCGTCCGCCCGGTCTCCTGTAAATATATGGCTGAGTTGTTCATGTGCCCGGGGCTAAGCCCTGCCAGTAAGTTCCAAGCCTTAAATATGGATAAGTGGTGAAACGCCTCTGGACACGCTCCCATGTAGTCAGTATAATGTTGAATAAAGCTCAGCCGTGCACACGGGCAAGAGGAAAAATGTAGAAATCTTCATGCCATCTTGGGATATACAAGGTCAGTTGATAGTTGGACAATGAGAATATTAGGTTAGATTTGCTTTAAGTTCCTATTTATATTTGCATCCGTAGAGTTAATGTCCGTCACCGCCATCACATCGGATCCTCTTCATGGACGCAGCGACGGGATTCTACCTGCGGACATCTGGTTTAAAGGCCCAACCAGTTAGACACCGTACCGTAGCCGCCATCTTTAAAACTGCTACTGTTCAGCGAACGTCTTTGACGCCTGGTTTCCTTTGAGACTTCCTCTGTAAATGAGTGTTCTCACATTTTTTGGCTTCTGTTGAACTGTATAGCGGACCCTCGGCCTGCCCGACTGCAGCGGTGTGTTTGCATTCCCAGAACCCCTCTGGGGACGGCGGCTCCCCCCTCGAGCTTCCGGATCGGAGGGTGCACGGTCCCTCTATTTGACCAGGAGAAAAAAAAAAAAAAAAGAAATGTCCCACAGAGTTGCACAGGGGTATTAGGATAAGAGGGATTGAAATAAAGATTTTCTTTTGTAGATTTATAAGTCCATTTGTATTTCATTTATGTGAATGGAGATACGGTCTCGGTCTAGCCGGGGCGTTTAGCCTCGCGCGCTAATCTGCAGGTTAAAAAAACGGGGGGCTGAGTGCGATAAAGTCGCCCTTGAAGACGGGTCTGTCTGCCTCTGGTGCGGCAATTTGAGCTCAGGTCATGAACAATTTGTGCCTCATTGATTATGCGTGTGCCTAAGAGTGTGTGTGTGTGTGTGTGTGTGTGTTACTGTGAGAATATGCTAACACCCTTTAGCCTTGTAGCTATAAATCAGCAATAGGAAGCGGAGTGACACGAGGCTTCAGGGCCCTGCTGATACGCACCGGACTTTATAATGGGGACTGTTTTTCAGGTGGAGGAAGACATCAGTTGCATTGATCTTCACCCCCCTCCAGGGCTCAGGAGATTACTATTGTACAAGAGGAAACACTATACAGGTCGCTCAACTGGTAAAGAAAAAACTTTGCATGCTTGTACCTCGCCCTCGCTGCAACGCTGCAAGAGTGATGAGCTGCATTCAGCGTGTCCGGCGTGCACACAGACAACAGTGTTGGCTATTCTGTTTGTTGGCTGCAGATAGGGCCCGGGTCTTGTTAGCTGTCAGGCCAAACATCAACAAAGCTATTCTCTCACTTATTGATGGGGATCCACTAAATTACAGAGCTCAAACAAGAAAAAAAAAAAAACAACCCCCCTTGTAAAAGTTTCCTTCGGAGCCCCTCGTATTTCAACATGTGTACGTGAACACGGAGGAAGAAGAAAAAAAAAAAGAGAGCGAATGTCAAGAAAATCCCCGATGCATTTTTCTTTATTTCGCCTTTCTCTTTTCTTTTCGCTTCTGTCTTTGGTCAGACCCTGTCTGGTCTTGCTATTATCCTGGGGCGCTATCAGTGTGTAGCTGCCTCTTCAGATCAGGCCGCCGATAAGGGCTAAATAAATGGAATGCTTGGCTAGTGGACATAGGTCAAGCCTTGTTTGCCCCTGTTTCTTCATGTGTTGCTGTGTTTGTCTGCAGGGGAAGTGGAGCGGCTGCGGCACGAACCGGCTCTGCAGTCTAATGAACTTATTGATTTCAATTTCAGGGCTGCTCCCTCCCCGCCTGATGCTCCTGAAGCTTTCATCCATTGCTGGAGATAAATTAGTAACTCTGTCTCTTGTTCGGGGACTTTTTTTCCTCTTTTCTCAGTCTCTCTCTCTCTTTCTCTCGCCCGCTCTGAGACAGGTTGCTATCTTGGAAATGCTGTTTTTAACCGTGTTAAAAGCTTCTGCGGTTTCGATGGATGCTGCCTCTCTCTCTGTGTGTGGCTTAGCATACACCTGTCCCCCCGGCAGACGTGGGGCGAGCGCGTGTGTGCGCCGTCGGTCCGGTCGATAAAGATGCTGATTGACCTCTTCCCACGGGGGGGCCGGCGAGCAGCTGAAGATTTGCGTACGTATGCGTGTGCGTCTCCGCCTGCACGCAAACCGCCGCTTCTGATCCGTATCGTGTGTCGCATACACAACATGTTTCCCCAACAAATTCGTAGCACACGGGCCAGAGACGGAGGCCCCCCCCCCCCCGTGCCAGCAGAAGTGAGCGCAGCACATTCCCAAAAGAAGCCAGATCATGGAAAACGAGAGGAGGGCCACCGGCGCTGGGACAGGAAGCCTCCTCGGCCCGGCCCTAACGAGCACTGTGGGAGCCTCCACCGAGGACCCGGTACATCCGATACCCCCGATGATGTCCAAAGGCTAAACAGTTAAAAGGTCTGGTTGCTATATGTAGATGCGCCGCTCGCCCCCCCCCCCCCTCTCCCGTTCTGAATCTGATACTCTGGGAATCACAATAACACGGCTGTGAGCTCCGGTCACTTCTCCAGAGCTCCCAGTCGGCCTCCCACCGACAGACAGTGGCAGACCGGTGGAGGAGAATTGATGCTGAGTAGCACAGATTTTAATAGGGCTGTCAGAGTCGTATTGTTTATGTCGTGTTCCAGATTAATCCATTCTTCCTTTATGAGCCTCTGCAGCCACCGTAAATTGCGAGCATGAAGCCGGGTCCGCCGTTGAGTTACGCCTCGGGGATCAGTGCCACACATGGGCGGAAAATAAATCATTTCCCCCGGATTTAACGCCGAGCAATACCTGGGCCCTTTGTAAATAAAGCCATAGATGTTTTTACACCCCCCCCTGTTTTCTCTCTCCTGCCTCCGGGGCGCTTATTGAATCTCGAAAGGAGAAGGGAGGGAGACACAGAGAGAGAAACATGAGAGAATAAGAGAGAGCAGAGTTGAAGGGGTACCGGGGGGAGGACGGGGAGGAGAGCGAAACAGAGGGGAAGAGTCGGAGAAGAGATTCCGAGCAGGGAAGGATGAAGAGACGCAAACCAAGAAAGCTTCGCAAAACAGACAAGTGGAGAGAGAGAGAGGGAGGATGTAGATGTTGGCTGGGGGGTGATATATGCGTGGACTGCTGATTCCTCGGGTTCTCGGGGTATTCAGGTTGAGATCTGTCAGACTGTCTGAACACAAGGCCCCGCTGTAGCGCTGCTGTGGAGCGCTGGGCGCCGCGCAGACAGCCGGCTTCACCAGCGCAACCGGCGGGGAGGCCCAGCTCGGCTGCAGTCCAGTCCGACTGCCCTCCCCGCACCCCCCCCCCGTTACCATCACTTCTACCCACAGGAGCGGTGCCAAAGCCTGGAGAGTCGGGGGGGGGGAGGAAGAGAGAAGGACATAGAGAAAGACCGGAACAACTTGTTCATACCGGCTGGTGCGGACTGCCAGCCGCAGGCGGCCAAAGGGAATGGAGAATGGAGAATGGAGAATGTGTGCGCTGCACTGTCAGGACTTCATGAGTTATACATGACGTGCTATGTGAAAATGCTTCCTGTGTACCGTGTATCATGTTCTCCTCTTTCTTCCCTCCTTTAACCTCCTCCCTCCCTCTTTCTTTCTCTCCGCCGTCGCTTTCAAGCAAAGTCGACGGTTGCTTTTTTCTTTCCGGTGACAAAGTATTCCCCGGTTAGCGGCGGGCTGCGCGAGGACACGGGAGGCCGCGGCTTCCTGTGGGATGCGGCGGTTCTACCAGGGACACCGGGGCCGCCATCAGGTCCAACCGGATTGTACCAATCACATTAATACGACACGGTTCCCATCGAAGAGCCCACGTCAGATTATTACATAAACACACGGCGCCGAACTGAGCCGGATACTAATTCATTCTTAACACAAGCATTTAACCTATCCATTATTCATATCTCTATCAATGCCAGGGGCAAAAATCAGTGCTCTGCTCGCCCATATATCTGCCCAACTACAGAGGGGTTGATGCATTATTCAGGGCATGCCAGGCTAAAGACTGTTCTCCTTGTTCTCAACCGCTGGAGGCAACAATCATCTCGCCAGGACAATATTCTCTGTCAGTGTCGCCTCCTTTTCTTCTGTCCGCTGCCTCCTCTTCCCTTAAAGTGCATCACTTGGTATTTACCTAAATGTCTCGTGGATGCTTCTACTTGTCGGCTAATATCCTGTATAGTTTCTAAAAGTTTGCAAGGATGACTGACTCGCCTGCTCGTTGCTCTTCTCCTCACGCCTCGTTCCCTCTCCGGCAAACCAAAGCAACTGTCTTCTAATTAAGCCTCTCCGCTGTTGTTCGTTGTCGATGTGAACATTGCAGGAATGCATTGTGGGAATGCAGGAATGCATCCTCACCCCCTGCACACATGGACATTAAAATTTGAGCAGTGGAGGTAGAAGAAGAAGCCGGGTCCTGATGTTCTTCAGCGGATGGGAGGAAACGTTGTGAAGGCTCGTTTGTTTGAGAACATCTCGCTTTAGCATTCAGCTCACGCTCCTTCTCAGTAACCTGAGAAACATGTACGGTACATATTTGTGTTTGTCTTATCAGGGATTTGATGTTACCGCGGACATTTAGCCCAAAGAAAAGAGCATCGCTAACTTTCATTAACCCTCGCCGGCGAAGTCTGACAGCAACGTAAAGCTACTTTGAGGCTAAAAAAAGAAAAAAGGATTTTTTTTTTTTCCCGCCTCATTTCTTATTTAGAATCAGTTCCATAATTTGATTTTTGTAAAACTTAAGTTGCTGCAGGTGTTCGGCAGGAGGAATGATAGCCTTAGGGCTCGGAGCTACCGTGAGGCCCCGCCGAGACTTCCCATCATCCCCACAGTCTGGCAGCAGCTTTTCAAACAGCGCCCCTTCTGAAGTTGCCCTTGGTTCTACATGTGTAGCAGTAATTATGAATGAGGGGGACTAAGATCTGTACAAAACCATCAAACATTGTACAGCTTGCTGCTATTGTGATAAAGATCAATAGACACGGTATCAGTCGGGGTTTTGAAGGAGAGGTGCTGCTGTACATTTTTCCCCTCGCATACTTCTTTCTTACTTTCTTTCTCTCATGTCCCCTCTCATGCTTCCTCTCTCTCTCTCTCTCCCCATGCAGAGCTGGCGTAGCACATCCGTTTTAATTGCCGTTTGTAGAGGCTCTGTGATGCGAAGCTGCTGAACGACACCCGTCCTGTAAGAGAGCAGGAGACGGAGGCGGGGAAGTGGATTCAGCGCTCGATGCTCGTACAGCAGAGGGCCGAGGTTAAACTTCAAGAAGTGTATGTAATGTATACAACGTGTGTGTGCAAGCATGTGCTGCCTTCCTTTGTTGGAGGATAAGATTGGACCGTAAACATGAACTTGAACGCTGCAGCACTTTCCTCACACTTCTTGGGGTGGTGGTGCTGGTGGTGGTGGTGGTGGTGGAGCCTCTGCCAGTGGGCGGAGGTCATCCGACCAGAGATGGAAGACACAGAGAAGCTGCAGATCAAACAGTATTCTGTCTGACAGGAGGAGATAAAGAGACTGTCAGACTTCGCCCCGGAACAAAGCAACTCCTCGACTCTCCGGCCCGCAGCGGCTCCCCGACGGCCACCGGCGGGGGCGGACAATCAAAAGGTGTGTAAACTAAAATGAACGTCAAGAGACGATCGCACTGTCAACACCGTGATGAAAAATGGATCGTCCGGGCTTTTCAAAGTGCTGAAATGTGTTGTTGCCCCTTTCTGTTAAGTTCGGCGGCAACACGAGTTTCATCCCAGATATTTTCTTCTCGATCCGGACGAACGGCCGGAGGATCGGTGACATCACTGATTTGACGGAGGAGAAGAGCGGCGTGCAAACAGGAACTCCCTCGACGTTGCTCTCAGCAGGTTTTCCTGGAGGCCGTCCAACGGTATCGAGTTTAGAAGGCGAGCGAGTTGATTTTACGAGCGTGCGTGCTGACAGCATTTAAATTTCAAACGTTGGAGAGACAACTTGGCGTCTTAACTCGAGGGTGTAAAAACTTGTTTTATTATTTGGTTTCCCTCAGATACACAAGAAAACATGGCCGCCTTTAATCGCCCGTCTCATCCGTTGCTTCTGGTTAAACTCCTGTTTGACTGGACGAAGATCTTAATCCCTTTCGTCAAATGCGTTAGAAACCAGCCAACCTCCTGTTGGCAGATCACAGCTGGAGAACGCTCTCCTATTAGTCAGCCTGTTCCCCGCTAATACGAGCTGAGGGTCAGTGCGAAGCCGCGGACAAGCGAGGCAAACCATCCAACGATGATGCTTCGCCTGCGAACGAAAGCACGATGTGACACGTCGATCTCGGCGGCACATTACCGAACCTGCTCGCGCGTCAGAGAGTTTTTGGAAGTGTGACGCTTCCCGGCTGTGATCTGCCTGTCACACAGCCGTCGTCTGACTGATGAGATCTGTGATGCCTCGTTTTTGCTGCCTTGTCACAAAGTGAGTAATGGATTTCAAACAGGACATGATATCAAACTTTACTATAGATTTCCTGTTGGTGTTGATGAAGATTAAAACATAATCTGCCTCCTTATCATATGGACGTTTCCCTTCCTTGATTGCTTCACAGCTTGTTTTGTATTTTAAATGATCTCGTGTGCTGTCAGCCGTTGACGCCTCGCAGCTTTGAGGTACCGACGAATGAATTTATTTTAAAAACGGAATCCTGTCAAACATTATTGTCGGTCCTAATCAGCTTTAATGTAGCGTTGGGAATATGTGACAATCACGGAGGGGGTTCGGGGGCGTCTGACTGTAAACTTTAAGAGACGCTCGCAATCTGTCTCCGTTGTTTGTTAACGGCCACATCAACCACTTTGGAGGATAATCATTTTCTGATCTGATAAATGAGGATTTTCCAAACACTCTTATCTGTCGTGCACTCGCAGTTTATTTTTAATCCTTCCATTCTGTCTCCTTGTTTTTTTTTTAATTGATTCTGCGGCGCGCCGGCTTTCCCTCCCGGAGATAATGCACTTGTGAGAGCAGGTCATGATCCTCAAATGAGGGAGTTTCACTCCAGTGTATTCGCCCACGGTGTGTTTACTGTCTTCGAGAATCCTCTTTCCGAACTGCCGGGAAGTACAGATTTACTTTGTTTTTTTTTTCTTCCTACATTTCCCTGCAACCTCCCTCATATCATCACACGCTCTGCAGCCAGTGGCCCGAGCTCAGATCCGGTGGTGCTGATGCTGTTCGGAGTCCCTTTTCGCATGTGTCCTACCTCAAGGCTCGAACCAAATCTCTGTGTATTAGGATCAACAACACTCTCCCTATGTCTTTACATAATTCGGTAATGCCGAGTGCAGCCGGGCGTGAAAAGTAGACCGCTGATTATCCAATAAATGTTTTCATAAATATATAAAAACAAGAAGTGTTCCGGCGTCTGTGCTGTGTTGGACTGTGATAACGGCTCATCCAATAAGAACCTGCTCTCACCTCTCCCACCGCCTCGCGGATCCTCCACCGGTTCCACTCGCAGACCCTCGGAGGAAAGCTGTTTATTCCACATGCCGACTAAGTAGAGGTCTTTGGGGTTGGTGCGGCTGTGTAGCACAAACACAGGCCTATTTAGTCTGGTAGGGAGAAACCGTGGTAAACAGTGCAGAATGGAAGCAGCCGGGGATTTTTTTTACCTCCACCGAGAGGGTTACGTTGTCACCCCTCGTCTGTTGGTTTGTTTTTTCTGTAAGTCTGTTTGTCTGCCGGTTATCTCGATTACGTAAAAAACTGTCTGTTCGATTCTCACCAAACTTCACGGAGAGATGCAGCAGGGTCCAACCATGCAGCCGTTCAATCTCGGGGCGGACCTCTCTTGTTCCTCTGGCCGTTATTAGTGAGTCTGCTAGACTTAAACGTCAATATGCATCATTTTTCCTGCTTGTATTTATGAGCTTTTCATCCATTTTTCTTAAGATGGTGCTATTTTTTCTTCACAAAATTAGACAGGTTGCTGCTTCACTTTATAGATTATAGGATGGAATCTGTTGCAGATTAGTGTTTCCATGCATGCAGTTGAAATCAGGAGCATAAATTGGTTGGTAAGGTGGTTTGTATGATTGATTTTTGTATCCCTGCACTGTGCAGAGTTCAAAAAGAAGTCAAGTAAATGTAAAACCTTTTGACCCTCTGTCATTAAAAGGCATGTTTTGCAGGAATTCAAAAGTCATAACATATTTTTAAATGTTTTTTCTAAAGGATTATAGAAGGAGGAATTAGGATATTTGCAAGTCAGACACTGTGCTTCCGGACCATGCAATCCATTATTCTGGAATATTTGGAGTATGTGCACACTTGCATGTGTCTTTACAAAGTGGGAATTCCTCTGGAATGGCATGAGGAGTCCACTGTCAGCCGCGGGCCCTGTGAATCCCACTTGGCACGGTGACATGAGCGCCCTCCCATCCTCCTCCCACAGGCACCTGTCCAGAGGTCAGAGGTCATCCTGTTGGGAGTAATCCCCGCAGTAACCTGACCATGCCAGGGGATAGTGGCAATCAAACGTGCAATGGCGGACCAAGCTGTTTCCCTAATACTCCCACTAATCACATTTTAATTGAATTCCAGCGAACATGTAAAAAGCTAGTTGGGTTTTGTTATTCCGTTCTCCAAACAGATGTCCCTGTTATCCCTGTAAAGTGATCTGCGGCGGTGACGTCTTCTGTTTGGAAGCACATGCATGAAATGACTTGTCTGGACGGGAGGAAGTCGATGCATGAGGAGCGTTGGTTGTCGCGCTTGAGGGAGTTGCGACTGAAGGATGGAAAGTGTCCCGGTGGGAGAATAAGACCAGAGAACAATATCACTTATGCCTTTTTTTGGGTTGAATGCTATCATTACAAAAAACTTGTACCTTTTATTCCCTTTTGGAATATTTATCAGCGGCATGCTCGACCGAGCGGTGAAGGACACGTCGTCACAGCTTCACGAACGCCGATCCGCACGCCATTTCCTCTGCAGCCCCGTGCACGCTGCCAACGACCGTCCATGTTTATTTACTCTGCCATGCGGAGGAGTTTCCAGTGCAGTGTGCAGCTCTACGGCGAGCAAAAGGAGAAAGCCGCACTAAGATGCTCGACATAAACTCTTGTATGCACTTAGTGCCGTTTAAATCAAAGATAAACCTCCTTATTTTTAAATACAGGCTGCAGCATGTTGACAGTACGGCAATAAACAACCGAACCACAGTTTACGCATTGACCTTGATTATATTTTTGCCAATTTCTGAGCTTGTTCTTTCAGTCGGGATCAAGTTGCATACATCAGTGCCTTCGGAGGAGCCTCCTCTTTCTTGTTTTCTTATGCAACTTTGCATCGCATCTGTTTTAAGATCTTTTTCGCCACTTTGTTTAGTGCGTACGACTCGCGAGCGTGTGTGCGCTCAGCCGCCGCCGCCCTCTGTTCTTGTATACACGTCGTCATTTCTAGCATGTCCTTTGGCAAGTGTGCACGTAGCATACGCGGATCTACTTCATGCAGGGAACAGTATCCAGATGCTGTGAATTGTATTGAAGTCTAGAAGCGTCCGGACGACGCTGCGCCCGGGTTGGCGACGCCGTTCAAAGCGGAGAATCTCCTTGTGATCGCCAAAGAATGCGAAGACATAGAAGTAGTTTTCTTTCCAGCCTCGACATCATGTTATCCACTTTTCCTGCAGGAGGTGCCCTTAAAAAGCTGCAGAGGATTCTGGGAGTCGGTCGCAGCCACATGCATGCAATCCCACAACAGTGATGGATGAGTGACTTTCTCTTTTGTCAATTATGTGGCCTCCGCTTTATGTCTTACATTAAGAAGCTCAGCAGATTTTTTTGTGTCCTAGTTTTTTGGACAATAGCTATGAGTGGGAACGTGTACGGCTCAAGGTGCTCCGGTTGCCAGCTTCTTCTCCCCGCAGCCAGCGGCGCTGGGGAGTCGGGGAGGTGGGGGATCCACCCACATGCCTCCGAAGTCTCTGATTAACCACCACAAGCAGCAGAAAGTTTTGTGTCTGCAGCCCACTTGCCTATTACCGAGAGCTAAATCAAAGACCCGCTCTGTTATTAGAGACAGTGTGCGTTTGAGGAAAACAAAATCAGACTGCGAGCTTAAAAAAGAATTGTCTCATTTGATCATTTATTACACATTTTAAGTGGTTTGGAAATAACTGAGGCCAGCGCGGTCTACATCCCTAATTGGTGCTCTTTTTCTCCCATTAGTGCATCCAGACTTGTGATTCCACTAAAACTGGCAAGAGAAGGAAATATATTTTCCCCCAAACAAAGCGTCCGTCATCAGTTTGCAGTTGTTCTGTTGGAGGCCGTAACTCCTCCAGGTCGGGGTGCTTTGTCACGGCTCTGGAGGTTAGATACACTGTATGTGGTGCATTGGGCTGTGCATTAACTCTAATGTAAAACAATCCACGTTAACATGAGACCTCCAGCAACCGTGCATGGGCATGTCTTCTAACCCCAACCATGATCTTGTTCTATCAACCACCGAAACACAAGCCTGATTTTGGTCACAGCCACTGAAGTCCTTTCGTAATGAAGAAAGTCTTGGTTGCAACAAGTC